>QJPP01004603.1:0-109459 GCA_003996215.1 Jaltomata sinuosa
TTAGTTTTATGCAGTCCTTGGGAGACCGGAGGTAGAGGCCTCAGATGCTGTGATCATAGGTATGATTTTTGTGTGTCGTTAGTCTGCTTTGGATTTGTTTGATCCTGGATCTACTTGTTCATACGTATCTGCCTATTTTTTCCTTGTTTGGGGTTGGCTAGTGAGCCGTTATCTGTGCCTATTTCTGTTTCGACCCCGATAGGAGATTCTTTAGTAGTAGATCAGATTGTGAGATCCTGTATGATTTACATTGGAAATATTGAGACTTAGGGTGATTTAATGATTCCTGATATGTTAGACTTTGATGTCATTTTGGGAATGGACTAGTTATCCCCTCACTGTATGGTTTTGGATTGTTATGCCAAGACCGTTACGATAGCCGTGCCTGGTGTATCCCCGGTTCTGTGGCAGGGTTCTATCAGCCACGCACCATCTGGGATCATCTCTTGTCTTCGAGCTAGGAAGTTGATTTCTCGCGGGTGTTTGGCTTATCTAGCATATGTCCGAGATGCTAGTGCCGACCCTTCTTCTCCTGAGTCAATTCTTGTGGTTAGAGATTTCCTAGATGTGTTCCGTACTGACCTGCCAGGCCTTCCAGCTGAGAGAGATATCGACTTTGCTATTGAGTTAGAGCTAGGCACTAGGCCTATTTCTATTTCTCCTTACCGTATGGCTCCAGCTGAGTTGAGAGAGCTTAAGGAGCAGCTCCAAGATTTGTTAGCTAAGGGTTTTATTAGGCCGAGTGTATCGCCTTGGGGTGCACCTATTCTGTTTGTAAAGAAGAAGGATGGGTCGATGCAAATGAGTATTGATTATCGACAGTTGAATAGGGTGACTGTGAGGAATGGGTATCTGATGCCGCGCATAGATAATTTGTTTGATCAGCTTCAGGGTTCGGCCATATTTTTGAAGATAGATTTGAGGTCAAGCTACCACCAGTTGAGGGTTATAGGGCGGAGGACATCCCTAAGACAGCATTCAGGACACGTTATGGCCACCATGAGTTTTTGGTGATGTCTTTTGGGTTGACTAATGCCCCTGCAACTTTTATGAACTTGATACACAGGGTCCTTGGCCTGTATTTGGACAAATTTCTCAATTTGTGCGCGTCATCCTTGCACCGGGGCCATGCTAATATTCTATGTATCATTCCAATTTTATCGGATGTCCCTAATACGAAGCTGTCATGACCCGATTTCTCGGTCATGATGGCACCTATAACCCCCCAGTAGGCAAACTAATCCCCGTAGCCCTGAATAGTTATTAATGGGCTACCCTCTAACAAGCTAAGCGAAAGAACAGTTTAATAAGCGGAAGCAAGGGAACAAGATAAAGAAAATAGATAACATGAATAATATATACAATGCGGAAACTAAACCAAACCCAAAACCTTGTATCATAGCGTATAAGATCCAGATCCACACAAGGAGTACAAGGGTCCAAAACCATATATACAAAGTTGTCTCCAAGTAGAAATAGAGTACATAATCGAAAGATAAACTAAAAGCTAAGCTCTGGTCTCCAAGAGCTCACCCTCAGTCCAGAATATCACCACAAGTAGCTCCTCGCATGAGTCTCCATGAGGTAACGGTGATGGCCCACACTAGGATCTGCACCAGAAGATGCAGAGTGTGGTATGAGCACCAAATGCGAAGTATAAGATACCCAGTATGTTTCATAAGCCGACTGGGCACATATAAGATAAAAGCATAGTAACATATAGAATAGAATCAAGTAGTCACATAAATCAACAAAATAGTACACAGGAACTAGCCTAGAGGGAAGACAACGAAAACAACATACAAGGCTAGCAAGTAGAATATATACAGAACAAGCACATGTCATAGTAAGATATTTGAGGCTGCTTTACTGGTGGAGTGGCATGAAGTGGGATGTAGTGGAGTTTGTATCTCGGTGCTTGAACTGTCAGCAGGTGAAGTTCGAGCACATGAGACCTGGTGGTTTGATGCAGTGACTTCCCATTCTTGAGTGGAAGTGGGAAGGGATTACTATGTATTTCATTGTTGGTTTGCCTCGTACTTATCGTGGGTTTGACTCCATTTGGGTGATCGTTGATAGGCTGACTAAGTCAGCACACTTCTTGCCGGTTCATACTACTTATAGTGCAGAGCTCTAGGTTCACCGGTGTCATCGGTATAGGGGCCAATGTCTAGTAGAGTCCTACGGATTGGGGCATAGATATCCATACTCAATCTTCAGGAGGCTATAGGGAAATCTTAGGAAAATTGGACTTTTCTTGTTTCTATCTCGTGCATAGTATCCTTGAAAGTTTCTGGAAATCTCACTTGTTCTGGTTCACTTTTCCACAGATGGTTAATACGAGATCGTCAGCTTCTGGCAGAGGAGAGCCTCCTACCCCTGCACCTCCGACTCCAGCTAGGGGTCGGGGTGGTCATAGGGGTAGAGGTAGGGGTCGTGGATGCCCTAGAGCAGCGACACCTAGTAGAGCTGCTAGAGTTGAGGTAGAGCCCGAGTATGACTATGAGCCCGAGTTTGTTCCTAAGCAGCAGTACGTGGGCTCGGGGACAGCCCAGGTGCCACCGGTTTCTGTGCCAACTTCAGCCCCAGCTCAGTCTTTGGATATTCGAGGTTTACTTGTTTAGCTTCTGGGTATGATTGGGGAGAGAACTTCTGAGGTAGCACATACTTCTTCTCAGGGAGAAGCCCTGGGTGTTTAGAGTTTCGGAGCGCAGCCTGATACTGCGGCTCCCCGTGCCTAGGTTGTTCTGATTCCATCAGATGCACAACCTCTTGCTCCTCGCCCAGCTATGATAGATGGGGAGCAGAAAGCGTTGGGTAAGTTCTTGAGATTGGCACCACCAAGATTTGCTGGTACGCCAGGTCAGGACCCACATGAATTCATTACTACCTGTGAGGAGATGTTACACCATCTAGGACTGCTAGAGTCTCACGGAGTTGGATATACTACCTATCAACTGGAGGGTCTAGCTAAGTTATGGTGGAGGGCTCAGGTTGCTTGTAGACATTCTACATCACCTCCTTTGACTTGGTCCGAGTTCTATGAGGCCTTTATGGACAAGTTCTTTCCATAGAGCGACAGAGAGCGTCAGAGAGAGGTGTTCACTAGACTTTATCAAGATTCTATGATTGTCTCGGAGTACAAAACCCATTACCATGAACTTGCTCCATTTGGGGCCATGATTATGCCTACTGAGGCTGACAGGATCCATAGATTTGTTTGGGGGGTACATAGGGAATTTAGAGAGCCCGCAGAGATATTAATTGCTAGTGGTCGGTCTTTCCAGGCCATTGCGGACTATGCTCATACTGTAGAGGATTTGCATCATCATGACACCAGGGCCAGAGATAAGAGGCCTCGACATCAGGGTGGCTACAGTGGTTCCAGACATGGTGGTAGAGGTTCAGGACAGTGGGTCCGGGGCTCCAATCATTCTACAACACAAATAGCCAGCTCTATAACATTAATAACAATGTCCGAGACTCACGCACATTCTCAATATCCCACCATCTATGTTCCAGAGTCAATACAAGGCCACACAGGACCACAAGGGTGATAGTATCGTCTATAACAAATACTACAACCATCGGAGGAAAGAACGAATCGGACATGAAGAAGTGGTCAAAGTATGTGGTATGAAGCTAATAAACCCAACCCAAGGATGCCCATTAATACAATTTTATCCTATATATGCAAAGTCTAGACGAGTTAGACCATAACCTACCTGTCGTCCGATGACAAGCTCGAATCTCTCTCCGCCGCTATTTGAGCCTTCAAGTACTTCGTTGCCCTTGACTTTCGAGGACGAAAGTCCTTTTTAGTAGTGGATTATGTAATGACCTTTCCGATCATTTTCGCATTTGCGCCTTCTTTGTACTGTTAGAGCCTTCCTGTAGCGGTCATAAGTCATTTATGGCTTGCTGGGGCCGGTAGTTCGATGCCCTGGCCGTTCGTTTGGTCGTTATGGCTATTTCCTTGTTTAGAGCTAAGTCTTAAGTGTTGAGATTATCGAAATCGTGGGGTAGTGATTTGCGATCGTATGACCTTAACCCTCGTCCCGTATCAAGGCTTTCGAGCCTAAATTTGAGAATTTTATTAACATCGCGCGTATTTAAAAGTATTTGATTTAAATTAAAATTTGGTAAAAAGTTCTATTTTTCTAAAAATGTTTTAAATATTTACAAAAAGGGGATATATTTCTATTGCCTTCCAAATACAATATCTTAAATATTTATGAAAAATTCTTTAGTTACGATTCATTTGAATATGTATTTATCTTATACAAGTTTTGTAATTTATCAATATTTTAATGGACATAGTGAGTCTAGTTATGTAGAAAAATATTACTACATGAGGTAGGCTTTATTCAAAATGATTTTTCATTATTTGTGATATATCAAAATGTTATATATATTTTACCACGAACCTACGCAATAACCGAAGTTGTATGTGTCATGGTAAAGAAAGTTGGTGCCCACTACTTAACTCAGGGACCAGGTCCTTAGTACAGTTCCACTTAAAGCAGTAAGTAAATTAACACACAATTTTTACGTGGAAAACTCCCTAACTCCAGGAGAAAAAACCACGAACTCACTTCCACTAACTCTTCAAGTTTTATGATTACAACTCAATAATCAACGAAACTAACTCTAGTACCTAACTCAAACAATAAACTCTTATTGTTTCAACTCACTCTAACTCTCTCTCCAAGAAGCCAAACCCACTTCTTGTTACAATTCTCACAAACTCTCTTTCAAGAAGTCAAACCCACTTCTTGCTACACGTCTCACAACTCTCTCTAGAAGCCAAACCAACTTCTAGTTACAAGCCTCACAACATACACTATTTGTTCGAACAATCACACAGGAATGAACTAGAAATAATTCTCTCTTTGTGTCTTCGTTTGAATAGCTTACTTGAGATCTCTATTGCTTGAGAATACTCCTTCTCAGCTTCGTGCAATAGGTGATTGAATTTTTCATAGCTCCAATGCTTTTATAGAGGTCTCAAGCTCTCTCCTCCTCTTGAAAGGAAAACACAATTCTTTCCTTGTAGGAGTTGGTCGACGCCTGGGAATAGTCCATTCCTTGTTGGACTTGGATACTTCTTCTACGCGTGCCTCCTCTTCTTTCTTCTTTCCTTGTTTTGTTCTCTCCTTCTTTGACTAGGATGCTTCTTTTAGTTTGTTTCCATAAATATCTTTTTACCAAAAATAGGTTTTGCCTCATTATCAAAACTTGTTTGAAAACTTGTTTGACAAAGTTCTTCAATTTCCCCCTTTTTGATGATGGCAAACTCTATCCTATTTTTGAAGAAAAATATGTAGCAGCAGTGGCAACCATTTTGAACATTTAGCACGTAGCCACACACTCAGGTGCACTCTTTGCACTCCTCTACTGTGTCATGCTAGACTTCAATAACAAGGAGTACATAGCTGCAACATATCACATTCCCCTAATAATATTTTAACAATTTAGCACAACTTAATTTTTCCCCCATTTGACATCATTAAAAAGAGCACAGTTATTTACCAAGATGCAAGTGATAGGGAAGCATAAAAGCAAGAACATCAAGATAAGTACATATTAATCCATCCATTGGCTCCAAAACAAAACATATCAAAATTAGTTACAAAAATAATTGTCTGTAAGTGAGAGCCAATCATGGTAGAAATATAGCAGAGGGGAAAGGGGTATTGAGTAAGGACAACTAAGGAGGATCAGGAGGCAGGCTTGGGAATGAGGGTCATAAGAGACTGGATGTTATCAAGGTATTTTGTTTGCTGTAGCATCATCTCAGTCCTTAGAGAGTCCACTTGTCCTTGGGAAGCTGCCAGACTTTCCTTCAAAGCAACATTCTCTTTCATTAGCAGAGTAATCTCCTCATGTGCATCTTCTAGGTCCTGCAATGATTGAGTTATGGGACTAGAGCTCTTCTTCTTCTTGGGAGCTTGTGTAGGCACACAATCACATTCTTCCAAGGTGGAGAGAGTGATAATGTCATTCTTAGTAATACTTGCACCCTTTCCTAGAGGAACATCAAAGCTTCTGAACACCTCTGTCAGTAGGAATCCATAGGCTAAACCATGAGGACCAGTCCTTGGGGAGGTTACCTTACCCATGTGCTTGATCATTAGTGCTGGTAGGTTTACCTTCTCGTCTATGTACAGGGCATTCATAATCCCCATATCCCTGAAGCTAGCCTCATACCTCCTTCCTCCTCTAGGCAATATCTCTTTATTCACAATCTCGAACAACAACTTGTGAATATGATACATTTCCCCTTTGAACACTTTCCTTGCACCCTTCTTCACCTTCCCCTGAGAGAATTTCCTAGTTAACATGCAGTCCTCATCTATTTTCCACACATATTCTTTAAGACCCTCAGAGGGCACATACAAGATTTCTCCTAATCTAGCAGGGTCAAATAAAATTACTACTCCTTTTACCTGTGAGCTAACAACCCACCCATCCAACAGTTTTGATTTTGCATAGAATTCTATCACCTCTTCTCTATGTACCATAGGCTTGATAGTTTTAAACAGATGACTCCAACCTTGAAAATATAGCCTATCTAGTAGTTCAAGAATGAAATGATTTTGTAGTACCTCAGTATCAAGAATTCTCCCTTTTAGGAGAGGTTGTGTGGAATAGTAACCAATAGGCCCTAGTCTCAAGAACTTCTCATAATTCTTGTTGGTTTTTCCAGCCTTAGGAGTGGCAAGTTCTTCTCCATCTTCTTCTTCCACTTCTTCCCTATCCAGGTCTATGGGTTCATCATCATCACCTATCTTCTTCTTTCCCTGAGCCCCCTAGCCCTTTTCTTTTCATCCTCTTTCTGAGCATCAGTAGCCCTTTTCTGGTAAAGGGTTTTCTTGGTGGAAAAGAGGGTGAGGGTAGAGGATTATTGGAGGGTTTTGACAGGGGTTTCACAGTAGCCCTCTTTTTTGATCCACGAATGACCGCGGACTCCGCCCTAGTGTACTTGGGTACCAAACAAATTTCTCCATCGCTATTAATTTCCTCTTCGTCAAGAGAAGGGGGTTTAGGAATTGTGGACAGAGGGATCAATTTTGTTTGTACTCCATGAGTAGTTCAGGGAGTCAGATTTTTGAGTTTTAGGAGATGAAGGTCTAGGAGAAGAAGCTGGTGGTGGAAGGGGAATGGGAAGAGTGGGAGAAGGTGATCTTGAGGTATGTTCCCCCTGAGTGGGTGACCCTTGTGGTGAGGTAGAGTCTTCATCATCAGAGTAATACACAAGTGAGTGGAGGCGGGAGGGAGTGAGTTTGGTAGACGAGGATGCCATGGAAGCAGGTCTGGATATTTTGGTGAGTTTGGGAAGATGAGATCAAGGGGAGTATGAGAGAGGGTTTCGTGAAGATGAATTGTTTCTTGTAAGGGAGGTGCTTGAGGTGACGGTTGTTAGATTTTGAAAAGGGGAGTATATGATAGCAAGTCCAGTTGTTTGATTTTCCCGCTTGAGGATTTGTCTTATTTGGGTAAGTGGTTCTTATGGGGATCAGGTTATCATTCACAGGCCAATATTACTTTTGTATTCTATTTTTAACAGTTTTGTAAAGGAAGTGCATACCTTGAGGATTAGATCCCTGCATGCTTTCCTCAGACATTTTTTAGCACATGTATCTCCTGCTGCATGAATATTCCCCCTAAAACCTGTACCTCTTGTTGTCATCCACACGTTTCTCATACTATTACCATCTTTAGATTTTTGTGTTGGGACCAGACTTCTACCTCGAGACTTTGCAGGAGAGAGGAATTCAACTTTATTTCAGTTTTTATCTAGAGCAAGCATTGTCAAGGTATCAAACCTTGCCCATTGTTCTCTTCCTTCCTACCAAAGATTAGTGACTTATCTTGGGTACCCAGATCAGCTTGGGTCCCCATATATGAGTGAAGGGATGAATCAAGTCTCTCTTGGCCTAGTAGGGAAGCTCTCTTTTGATGGTAGGCATTCTTCTTAATTCCTTGATCTTGAGTTTGTTGATATGGCTCAAGCCTCTTTGCTTAGTCTTTGGATGTTGCTTCTTGATTTTGTTGATAAAGCTCACGTTCCTTTGATCAGCTTCAAGATGACTTGGACATTGACTCCTGAGATGTCCTTCCTTCCCACATGCAATGCACACCATATACATAGAGTAGTTTGCCTTATAACCCTCGGGTCTAAATCCCAGCCCATGCTTGAAGGTGGTCTGACTACTCTGTATGTGAGAAAGGAGAGTGGAGGACTTAGTCCATTTCAGATTGTGTTTCAACTCAAGATTGGCCTTATTCAAATCTCTTGTGAGAGAGTTGTTTATTTCAGATAATTTAGTGACCCTTGTCTTGAGATTTTTGATGTCCTCTTCCAAGGATTGCTGGAGTACAGTGGCCTGATTTTTTCCGTTTTCAGAGAACTCTTTGAGAGAGTTCTTCAAGGAGACATTATCTTCTTCAAGACTTTTACTTTCCAACCTTAGAGATGCATACTTATTTAGTAGGCCTTCCTTCTCAGCACATGCTGAATAATATGCATCTATGACAACTGCTGAGAGCGCTTCTAGCTTCTTCTTAGAGTAGGTATGTAGGTTGGTTCTGAAGTCAGAGAAGCATGCCTTAGTTTCATCCTGATCAGTATCCATGTCCGACTAAGAACATGCCATGAGGTCAAGAGGTGTTTCTGCTGACTTTCCTTCTTCTGAATCACTGTCAGAGTCACTTATGGCTAAAAGGGCCAAGTTGTCTTCTTCCTTATCTTCAACCATAGCAAATAGTGACTGATTGTGGGGTCCTCCTCCTCATACTCATCACCATGTTCTCTCATAGCAGCTAAGGCCCTTTTAACTGCTAAGTCAGCTTCTTGAGATGTCATCTTCTCGTGAGATGGAAGAGTGAACTCCTGATTTTGATATCTGGGCATCTCTGTGATAGCCTTCTTGTGCTCTATGGCCCACAAGGGACAAAATTTGATGAAGTGATCCGGACTACCACAGTTGTGACACAGTTGAGTATCCCTTTCCTGAGTCTTGGGAGGGTTCCTTTGAAGGCAATGTCCCTTCTTGAACATTCTTTGGAACCTTCTAGTCACTAGTGCAAGATTTTCTTCCTCATAATCAGCTACTTCAGTGGTCTTAGGAGAAATAGTCTTGTCCTTCTTGTTAATTCCAATGTCCTTCCCTTGTCTCTTCTTCAATTCATAAGTTGTTAAGTTTCCAATGAGTTCATCCATGGCCAAGGTATCCAAATCTCTGGCTTCAGTGATAGCTTCAACTTTGCTTTCCCAGGACTCAGTAAGTAAGAAGTGGACACTAAGAAGCTTTCTAACAGCCTTACCTGAAGGGATGTCCTCTCCCAGTAAGTAAATTTTATTGAGGATAGCAGTGGACCTTGTATGCATATCCTGGATGATTTCTCCTTCTTTCATCCTAAAGATTTCATACTGCCTGTTCAGGTTATCTATTTTGACTTTCTTTACCGCAGTGGTACCTTCATGTGCAGTCCGGAGTGTGTCCCAAATTTGATTTGCATCTTGACAGGAGGAGATCATGTTGTACTCATCAGGTCCAATACCACAGATCAGGATCTTTCTAGCTTTAGCATTGTTTTGAATGACTATCTTATCAGTGGCATTCCATTCCTTCCTGTCCTTAGGAATAGGTTCCTCTCCTTCCTCCACTTCTTTCATAGGGATAGTGGGGCCATCCAAAACAACATTCCATAAATCAGCACTTTCACCCATGAGATGATCCATCATTCTATTCTTCCACCATCCATAGTACTTCCCATTGAACAATGGTGGTCTAGTTTGAGAAGAGCCTTCCTGAGAAGTTGGAGGGGCAGCCATTGGATCCCTTTTAGGTGTTAGCCTTTGATGAAAAGACCTGCTCTGATACCAATTGAAGAAAGTTGGTGCCCACTACTTAACTCAGGAACCAGGTCCTTAGCACAGTTCCACTTAAAGCAGTAAGTAAATTAACACACAATTTTTACGTGGAAAACTCCCTAACTCTAGGAGAAAAAACCACGAACTCACTTCCACTAACTCTTCAAGTTTTATGATTATAACTCAATAATCAAAGGAACTAACTCTAGTACCTAACTCAAACAATAAACTCTTATTGTTTCAACTCACTCTAACTCTCTCTCCAAGAAGTCAAACCCACTTCTTGTTACAATTCTCACAAACTCTCTTTCAAGAAGCCAAATCCACTTCTTGCTACACGTCTCACAACTCTCTCTAGAAGCCAAACCCACTTCTAGTTGCAAGCCTCACAACTCACACTATTTGTTCTAACAATCACACAGGATTGCACTAGAAACAATTCTCTCTTTGTGTCTTCGTTTGAATAGCTTTCTTGAGATCTCTATTGCTTGAGAATACTCATTCTCAGCTTCGTGCAATAGGTGATTGAATTCTTCATAGCTCCAATGCTTTTATAGAGGTCTCAAGCTCTCTCCTCCTCTTGAAAGGAAAACACAATCCTTTCCTTGTAGGAGTTGGTCACCGCCTAGAAACAATTCATTCCTTGTTGGACTTGGATACTTCTTCTACGCGTGCCTTCTCTTCTTTCTTCTTTCCTTATTTTGTTCTCTCCTTCTTTGACTAGAATGCTTCTTTTAGTTTGTTTTCATAAATATCTTTTTACCAAAAATAGGTTTTGCCTCATTATCAAAACTTGTTTAAAAACTTGTTTGACAAAATTCTTCACATGGATCCCATTCAAAATTAATTACATAAGTAAATGTGTGGTGGTAACAACACGACCACCATGTGTAAATATAGGAAATGGCCAGCAAGTGGGTATTAATATTTGGCCACGTAGTGGGGAAGAGCATATCTATTTCTTTGGATAAGTAGCATTAAGTGCTATATGAACACAATTTCATTTTAGTTTCTTTTATAATACATAGTAATTTATGGGCACGCGCGTTGCGCGTGAGACCCATATCAATGAATACATAATATTTCAAATATTAATTATTACATAATAATTATTCTTTCTATTTCATTATATTACAACACTTTAATACCGTAGAACTCAGAAGAAATGCTTCGTTTGTACAAATGAGACACTTTTTGAGATATTCCAAACATTAATGAATAGATAGATTTTGAGTTTATTTAGTGAAGATATTTCTTGTATCATAATTAACTAAGGAGGTAGCGCGCTCTATTCATTTTTACTTACCCACAATGAACTTTGCACCTCTTTCAAGAAAAAATAAACGAATGGTTAATGTTAAGACTAAAATAGAAAAGTGAATGGAAAACTATTTTTTAATATAGTAAACAGACAAAAGTAAAAAGAGCTGAGAATACATTGTAGGATTGAGAAATTGAATAAATCTATTCCATGACTAATAATGTGCTTGAACTTTAACATAATCTGGCACATAATTCACCCCATTACACCTGAAATATTGGAAAAAGTATAAAGTAAAGAGTATTTCATTTTGTTCCTACCCTTCATGGTAATGAAATGAAAATTGTACAGTATTGAATTCATTTTCTATGCTGATGTAGTGGAATATGTAGGTTCCACTTAAAGAATTCTTGATTTTACCGATGATTGCCACAAGAAAGAATATAGAGAAGAGGATGACGACGATGAGGCTCGTATAGTGATATGCCTTGGCTAGAGTTTCTTTTGTTTTTCTTTATAAGAATCCCCGATGATCATGATAAATATAGAATGGCTATAAGCTCATTATGACCACAGAACTACTTATTCCTTGGAATTGCTTGTTTTGAATTCATCTAATGTCTATATCAAAATTGTTGGGGGAAGGAGTATTTATAAGTCAAAAAGAATATAAAAAGTTGTTCAGAAATATGAAGAGACGAACGTTTGGAAAAAACATATGTGAGAATTAATATATTATTTAAAGTTAGAATGCATGTAGAAGAATGCAAGGAAATTTTCTTTGACAGTTTCTAAAATTTAAATAAATGCACCTTTACAGATTTCAAGAAATAACCAAATATGTAATGATCACGTTGGTTTTAAAATAAATTCTAGCCGCTGTTAGTACTTACGTTGATACATGCATATTGTAGGAAGCTCAAAAGGTGAAAATAATTTAGATATGACATCATATTATAACTCATTAATACAATAAATATTATATTGTACTTATATATATCTACTATAATAATTATTATAATTAATATATATACTTTATATTTAATTAATTAGATATTTTTTAATTTTTTAATTTAGCATAGGGGTAAAATGGTAATCCAACTTTACACTTTGAAGCTTCCCACTTTTAATATAACTAGTCCTGGGAACGTGCGTTGCTCGTTTGTCCCCTATAATTGTATAAAATTTGTACAAGCCTAATTTCATCTTACATACGCTTCTTCTCTCACTTAGCTCTCATCTTGAATTGTTGATGATCGAAGAGTTCTCTTCACTTCTTAGAGCAAAACTGTCGAAGAAAAGATGCGGCAAACCTGATCTAAAATATTCGTTATTGCATACATGCGAAAAATATGGACTACAAATTTACAAGTAATATACACTATCTAGATACCATTAAAGCAATGATCGTGTCTTGAGTATCAAGGCCAAAGATTTCAACCTTTTTATCCTATGGTTGCTTAGACAATGGACATTATACATTTGCTTGAGCTATTTTGAT
Source organism: Jaltomata sinuosa (assembly GCA_003996215.1). Taxonomy (NCBI): domain Eukaryota; kingdom Viridiplantae; phylum Streptophyta; class Magnoliopsida; order Solanales; family Solanaceae; genus Jaltomata; species Jaltomata sinuosa. The sequence goes on from QJPP01004603.1 coordinate 12,643, forward strand.
ATTATACAATTGCTTGAGCTTCTTTCCTTAGAGTATCCTGCAAATTCTACTTTTTCAATTATTAATGAATCAAAATTACGCAGTTAGCCTTGATGATATATGAATAGGGCTTTTTGAATTCTCATTGCCTCACACTTTGATAATGAAAATGACTATAATTCTCATATATAAATGTTTGTGAAGTAACACATGTGGTTTGTCGGCCTACCTCAGTATAGATGTTGAACATGCATTTTGTCCAACTGAGAATTCTTGAGATTTATTTCTTATTTACTGCAGGAAAAAATAAAAAACTTCAATAATTGCGTGTCAAAATATTCATTTGATTTTGAAACACATCAAATAATCAATTGTGCAACAAAAACTAAAATAACAAAGGGAGAATTTTAAAATGTCATTGCAAAACTAATGAGAATGAATAAGTTTTCCCACAATACAAGATTATAAAGCCATAAAAATTGATCCAAACAACCCTTGGCCTTTTCAGTTCCTTTACCTCCAACATAACTCCTGCCTCTTCACTCCCTATCTGGGTATTTTCTTGTTGTGAAAATGATATTATTAATTGGTTTATTTGTAATAAATTTTAAGTTATGTGATGCAACTTTTTTATAGCACTAATTGGGATTTAACATGCTTTTAATATGCGTATGTTCTTTAATTTGTAAAGGTACTGAAGAACTCAATACTCTACAATAACGGCCAAAGAAAAATGAAGAGAAAAATATAGTCATTAATTAGTAAAATTTAAAAATTTGTTCATTAAGTAGTTTAAATTAACAGTAGGGAAAAAGAAATCCACATCAAAATATTATTATTCAGTAATTTTATAATATTTTCATTTATACCAGGGCAAAATCATAATTCAACTTTTAACTTAGGAGCTTCCCATTTATAATATAATATAATATAATATGATGTATTCAGAAAACCTTTATTCATTACTTTCACCTGCCAAATCCTATTTGAAACCTCTATGATATATACATACCTATTAACATATTCGTAAGAGGGATATCTCCTGGGTTAAATCCTACGTGTCCGTTCCATTATTGAGTCCTCCGAATTTGTAACAGATGTAGTGGTGGATTAATAGGAATTTGAAGGTGGATCCAGGGTTAGTATTCTCTATGCTATCACATCGGGTGCAGTCATTGCATCGTGGTGACTTCGTAAACCGAGCGTTAGTTGAAAGGACATGGTGTACATTTTTGGTTATCAAATGATGGTGATGGTCGAGTTTATCGTGATGTTATAGTTGTGGTATGGAGGAGGTACGATAGTTCTTGGATATTTGATTTGAATTATAATTTGAAAATAAAAAGGAAAAATGAAAGAGTTTAGTAGGAAAATGTTTTGACACGATATATGATCACCGAAAGAAAATCGGTTATCTACATCAAGTTATTCAAGTCTAAATTCGTGTCTGATTTCATTTAGGATCTATTTGGAGTGGTTCGAGCTTGGAAATCGTCGTTCTAGCAGCTTGTCATCTGACGACAGATAGGTTACAGTTTAACTCTTTAGACTTTGCATATATAGAATAAAATTGTATTAATGGGCATCCTTGGGTTGGGTTTACTAGTTGGTACCACAGACCTTGACCGTTTTATTCATGTCCGATTATTTTTCTTCCTTCGATGTTTGTAGTATTTGCTTTATACTCTCTATTCACCCTTGTGGTCCTGTGTGGACTTATATTGACTATGGAACATAGTTGGTGGGATATTGAGAATGTCCGCAAGTCCCAGACATCATTATTATTGATATAGAGCTGGCTATCTGTGCTGTAGAACGATTGGAGCCTGTGCAGGGCCGATAGGTTTATTGTGAGCCGTTGGGCTACTGTGTGTGTTTGAGCATGTCATGATCATGCATATAAAGGATTTTCTACTTGATTTCACTGAGGTTTTGGCTTCGGGCCTTCTACTATTGATTTCTAAAAACCGGCATGGCCTGTGGGGACCATTTTTGGTAAAAGTGATTGCACAGGGGTTTGGTACCGTTTTAACGAATCTTCTTGGGGTAAAAATAAAAATAAAAATGTTTTTTTTATCACTATTTCTACTATTACTAGACTCGGCGGGGCCGAGGGCAAGGCTTGTTTTACTACAACTTCCATGATAATACTAGGCTCGATGGGGCCGTGCGCTAGAACTATTTGATTTACTGATTTAGATCCGGATATCCTCCGGACAGCTTTACTTGGGAATTTTTGAGATTGTGGGGCATCTAGTATGTTGGTCGGGGGCCTCCATAGACCTTGCCATTTCGGACCAGGGGCTACGTGCTGAGAATGCCGAAGGGAGGGTATACGATATAGTAGAGGTATACGGGTGTGACCTTCCATGGATCCTGTCTTCTGGGTCTTATAGAACGCCGGAAGCAGGTAACATACGTCACTTCTATCATATCTAGTGCATCATATAATCATTTTGTGTGAGGTACCACCCTTATTTGCTGTTTGTTGATTGTACGCTCTGGTAGTATGGGATGTCGAAGGGTTTGTCTTCACTTGTTTGTGTTCCTTGGGTGTATGGGCGCCCGTGAGACTGTAGGTAGACTTATTGTTACTATTTCGCACTATTGGTTCCTATTGTGATTTTTATGACTTTGGATATTGTTAAGGTTAAGCTTGGGCTTCCAGTTGTTGAATTCTTGACTTGAGATTACATGCTTAGTTGGGTTATCGTTCTTTATATTCGATCATGTTTAGCGTTCCTTCCTCTCCTTCTCTATTCGTTGAGGTTACCGGTATACCGCCTGCTTTCTAAACTCTTCTTTATATACTTGTTGTTGCGAGGATCCCGGGTACGTGTTTCTTCCTTTTGTTGGTGATGTGTATTCTTTTAGCTAGCCATATGTATTGTTCTTGCGTGTATTCCTTCCGTGCTAGCTTTCATGTACTTATTCATTGCCTTCTGTGATTAATTATTTTCTATTCAGCTTATTACTGTTCTTTTATTTTATATGTGCCCAATCGACCTATGATACTTACTGGGTACCGGTTGCTTTGCAATTGGTGCTCATACTACATTCGGCATCTTTTGATGCAGATCCTAGTGTAGGCCATCGCCGCTAGCTTGTTGGAGAGTCGTGCTTGGTGATCTTTTGGACTATCCAGACTGAGGGTGAGCTCTTGACGACTAGAGCTTAGCTTTAGTTTATCTTTTGCTTTATGTACTCTATTACCATTCAGAGACATTTGTATATATTATTTTGGATCATTTATACTCTTTATATATAGTTCGGCTCTATATTATGATACTAGGTCTTGGGGTTTGGTTTAGCTTCCGTATATGTGTATATATATTCCTGTTATCTATTCTCTTCATCTTGTTCCCTTGCTTTCGCTTATTAAAAGGTTCTTCCGCTTATTGGTTAGATAGTAGCCCATTACTAACCGTTCTGGGCTACAAGGATTGGTTCGTCTACTGAGGAGCTGTAGATGCCATCATGATCGAGAAATCCAAAACCGTAGTAAAATTATGCAGAAATCCTCTATATGCATAATAAATGGTGTACACAATCACAACAGTGGCCAACGGTCCACAATCAACCTATCGGCCGGCACATGCTCCAATCATTCTACAGCACAGATAGCCAGCTTTATAACAGTAATAACAATGTCAGGGACTCACGGACATTCCCAACAACCCACCATCTATGCTCCAGAGTCAATATAAGGCCACATAGGACCACACAAGACCACAAGGGTGATAATATCGTCGATAACAAATACTACAAACATAGGAGGAAAGAAATGAATTGAGCATGAAGAAGCGGTCAAGGTCTGTGGTGCCAAGCTAATAAACCCAACCCAAGGATGCCCATAAATAAAATTTTATTCTATATATGCGAAGTTTAGAGGATTTAGACCGTAACCTACTTGTCGTCCGATGACAAGCTCGAACCTCTCCGAAAAAAGCTCCGAAATGAAATCAAACTCGAACTCGGGCTTGAATAACTTGACGTAGATAATTGATTTTCTTTACGAAATTAAACATAATATCGAAATATTTTTCCACCTAATCCTCATTAATGTGAATGTATACGTACATATGCCTAGAGTGGTTACTACACGAAATGAAAATAAAAATAGATCCCAAGGGAGGGTTGTATGTATATGGACGAACAAATATAATAGAGAGAGCAAAGAAATTATAGTTGCTGGAAACTTATTCAAAGTGCCAAAGTAATGCAAGATATGAAAAATATATATTAAATATAAGTGTGTGAAATCATAAATAAATTTAGTATTATTCGAAGTAACAAAATGGTCACTATAGGTGCAAGTGGCAACGGTCCATTGCTTGTACAAAGTGGTGTACACTCCCTCCACTTCCACGTGGAAATGGGGGTGACACAACTAAAAATATTTTGATCCCATTATATACATACTCGGGTATTGCATAAGTTCGTAGTAACATACATATAATATTTTGAATATACCATAATTAATAAAAAATCATTTCAAATAAAACCTACTATATTATAATAATAATTTTCAACATAACTAAGTCTACTGTCTCCGTTAAAATATTAATAATTTATAAAACTCTTATAAAATAAATACATACACAAATATACCATAACACAAGTATTTTTCATAAATATTTAAAATATTTTAGGAAGGCAATAAAAATAAAATGTACAGCAAACAGGGATACCCTATCCTCGAAAATATTACAACACCTTGAATCAGGACCGACCTCCTACAAGGTCAGTTGAGGTCATACGATTGCAAATCACTATCGCACGATCTCGATAACTCAATTCTTAAGACTCAACTCTAAAATAGAGAAACGACTATAAAGACCAAATGAACGGCCAGGGCACCGAACCACCAGTCCCAACAAGACATAAATGACTTGGGAACGCTACAGGCAAGCTCTAATAGTACAAGAAAGGCATAAATGCGGGAATGAACGGAAGGGTCATTACATCATCCACTACTAAAAAGGACTTTCGTCCTCGAAAGTCAAGGACAAGAATAGTAACGTATGCTACCCGCTTTCGACGTCCTATAAGACCCAGAAGACAGGATCCATGGAAGGTCACACCCGTATACCCCTAATACACCGTATACCCTCCCTACGTCACTCCCAGCACGTAGCCCTTGGTCCAGAACGACGAGGTCCATGGAGGCCCCCGACCAGCATACTAGATGCCCCACAATCTCAAAAATCCCCAAGTAAAGCTGTCCGGAGGGTATCCGTGTCTAAATCAGCAAATCAAATGGTTCTAGTGCATGATCCCGCCAAGCCTAGTATTATTACGGAAGCTGTAGTAAAACTAGTCTAGCCCTCGACCCCGCCGAGCCTAGTATTAGTAGAAATAGTGATAAAACATCCTTTTTATTTTGTCTTACACCAAGAAGATCCGTTAAAATTGTACTAAACCTCTTTGCAATCATTTTTACCAAAAATGAGCCCCACGACTATGCAGGTTTTAGAAATCATTCAATAGAAGGCCCGAAGCCAAAATCGTAGTAAAATTATGCAAAAACCCACTATATTCATGATAAATGGTGTACACAATCACAACAGTGGCCTACGGCCCACAATCAACCTATCGGCCCTGCACAGGCTCCAATCATTTTACAGCACAGATAGCCAGTTCTATAATAGTAATAACGATATCCGGGACTCACAAACATTCCCATAAACCCGCCATCTATGTTCCAGAGTCAATACAAGGCCACACAAGACCACAATGGTGATAATATCGTCTACAACAAATACTATAAACATCGAAGGAAAGAAACGAATTGAACATGAAGAAGCGGTCATGGTCTGTGGTACCAAGCTAATAAATCCAACCCAAGGATGCCCATTAATACAATTTTATCCTATATATGCAAAGTCCAGAGGAGTTAGACCGTAACTTACCTGTCGTCCGATGACAAGCTGCTGAAACGACAATGTCCAAATCCGAACCACTCCGAAACAAAATGAAACCCAAATTTAGATTTGAATAACTTTGATGTAGATGATTGATTTACCTTCGAAAATTTAATATAACGTCAACATATATTTGGTTCCACCAACTTCTCTCCGTATGCGTATGTAGATATGGAGCAGCCAACAAAGCATTTCTCTTGGTAACGAATGAAATAAAAGTTAAATGAACTTTTTGATTTCAAACATAAATAGTACTATTGCCACCGCTATTAATTTTAAAAAGGAAGATAAAATGGCTACATGTTAATTAATGCAAGTGAGTTAATTGAATGCCACCTATTAAAATCATACATGCTGCCCACTACACACTTCCACGTGGAAGTGTGTTGCTATCACTACACCATCTTTAATTTACTATATATGCATTCGGGTATTGCATAGGTTCGTGATAAAATAAATATAACTTTTTAAATATATCATAATAAATAGAAAATCATTTCAAATAAAATCTATTATATTATAATAATAATTTTTAATATAATTAAGTTTACTATCTCCGTTAAAAATATTAATAACTTATAAAATTCTTATAAAATAGATACATACACAAATATATCATAGTAAAAATATATTTTCTTCAATAAATACTTACAACATTTTTTGAAAAGTAAAACATTTTACCAAATTCAACTTTCAAATTCAATATTTTCAAAATACGCGCGTTGTTAATAAAATACTCAAATTTAGGCTCGTAAGCCTTTGATACGGATGAAGGTTAAGGTCATACGACACCTCGAATAAGGGTCGACCTGCCCACAAGGTCAGTTGAGGTCATACGATTGCAAATCACTATCGCACGATTACGATACTCAGCTCCTACAGCTCAGCTCTAAAATGAGGAATTGGCCACAAAGAACAAATGAACGGCCAGGGCACCGAACTACCGGTCCCAGCAAACCATAAATGACTTGGGACCGCTACAGGAAGGCTGTAACAGTACCAAGAAGGCGCAAATTCAAAATTGAATGGAAGGGTCATTACACCCGCGCCCCTTCATCCTCCACAACAACTTCCACATCTTCGACAACCTGCTCTTGAGGTGGGGGAGGGGTTGCCTCTCGCTCTCCTGCAGCCGCTTTAGCCCCACCCATGGCGGGTGTGTCTCTACCTAGTCTTATGCCCCTTCCCCTGCCTCTACCACGGATAGCCAGGCCCGCTGTTAGGACAGCCGGTCTAGCTTCATTGTTCCTGGTGTTAACCCTTTGCGGACAGAAGAGTGAAAGAGTCAGATACCAATTTGTATCACCAGATACCAATTGGAATCAAATTATAGCACGATGGAAGAAAGAAGAGATAGTTTCCTAAAGTCCTATAGCCTCTCGAAGAAAAGTACGGATGTCTCTGCACCGTTCCGCAAGACTCTACTAGACCTATTTTGGTACGACGAGATCAACGAACCTAGGTCTCTGATACCATATTTCTCACGACCCAAACCGCCGTGAGTGACACCCACCCAACCCCCGAATGAGCGAACCAAATAGAGTCCAACTCTTAGCATATCCTAACAACTGAAAACCAGTGTGCATAAATGTAAACTAGCAATCAATCATACTAAAATCAACTCTATAAAATAAGTATAACCTGCGGAAATCCCTCCCTAGAATCTGAAAGTCATCATACCAAAAACATCTACCAAAACTAGAGTACGGGGATGCAACTGCAAATATAAAAATAGTCTAAGCCCAAAACAAATGGGCTACAACTCAAATAGATGGAAATCAAGGCAGCTTGGTCGAACAGCTCACCCTTGATATCTCGAAGTGTCAGACCTACAAGTGAGGTCGTGCGTCAACCGCCGGAAGATTTCCTGTACTCACAAAAAGACAAGCAAGTGCAGTATCAGTACACAACCACCATGTACTAGTAGGATCATCACCCAGTTCCAAATAAACAGTGCATGAGTAGTACAACAATCAAGTAAGAGTACAAAAACACATAGTCAAGTCAACAAGTATTCCTAACTACAAGTGTCTACTTAACTTGTTCCCACATGTAAACCACTTCACAGTTATGATCAATAATCCACAACAATAACAATAATACCTTGTCACATACCCCGGAGCCACCCTGGATCCTTCTAGATAACACCTAAGTGTCAGATACACAACCCGGTTTACACCAAGACCAAACTCACAAAGCAATGTAACAGCCCGGCCTCTCAAGGACCAAAAATACACAACCACAATTCATAAGCACAAGCCGGTCCAATCAGGGAACCATTAATAAAGATGTAATCAATACAATAAAGTAAAACCGTACCAGGCGTGGTACCCGAGCCAACCGTTAGTGTTATCTCATACCAAAAGTGGTACCCGAGCCAACCGTTAGTATATCCTGTACCAGGCATGGTACCCGAGCCAACCGTTAGTAATTCCTGTACCAGGCGTGCTACTCGAGCCAACCAAATGTCACATAAATCCACAGTCACAAACAATGAACAATCAACACTTGTAAATCAACAAGCAATAACACTTAGTTCATTTCACAAGACTGAAAAACAAGACTTTTGGACATTCCTAAATCATTCCCTAAGCAATGCAAACCATACAAATACTTAGATCTGAGTACACAAATATATAATGCATACAAAAATCAATAACCATCACCTATCACGAATAAGCAAGCTCTACAGTGCCAGATCTTTTCCCCTTTCAGGATCCCTTGCTTGTTCTTGGTCTAGAAACAGATACACAGTAACCAAAAATCAATACTTATGGCCTACAATTTACCCGGATTTTGAAAAATCCCAAACTCCAGGCCAACCATGATCATCCCAAATTCACCTAAATTCACCATTTTTACGGATTCCCTTTTAGAATTATGGCTAAAAGATCATTACCCATTATCAAGAATCAAGACCCAAGAACTCTAGCACCCTAGAATCTCCTTTTCCCCGGATTCTACCATTCCTAGGTCATCCCAAACCTTTCCCCAAGTCCACCCCTATCTATTCTATAGCATAGGAAAGATATCACATTGTTTGAGGAGTAGAATCCTTACCTTTAGGATGAAAAATGGTGGAAAACTGGTAAAAATTGCCCAAAATTGCCCAAAATTGCCCCTTTCTTCTCCCAAAACGTTCCAAGAAAAACTGAACTATTTTGGGAAAGTTTCTGCATTAAATCCCGTCATGCTCCACTATAGCGGCCCTCTCCGCTATAGCGGTACCTCTGTAGCAAAGTCGTCTGCTATGGCGGAGGCTGACCATCGTTGACTTCCGCTGTAGCGGTACCGCTAAAGCGGAGGTCGCCATGGAAGAGTGTCAAATGCTGTAGCGGTTTCCATAGGATAGAAAGTTGTAAAATCTCCAAAACTAGTCCATTTTATAACACACTTATTTTTTCGACGTACCGGAATAACCCTTTCACGTCAACCTCGATTTCGGGAGTTCTACTTACCCGAATTTGATTCCGAAAAGTCCCTCGGACTCCTTTATATGTTAGCCACAAGGAAAACTAGTTAAAATTAAGACATCTAACCCAATACTTACCCAAATTTCCCTAGACCATACCTCACTCCAAATCTGACCGAGACAAGCCTAGCTCAAAGTTTCAAACTCCCAAACCCAGAGTTTTCTAACTCTAAAAATTGGCACGAATGATTTTCCTGTAACGACAGACCCGGTCGTTATATATAGTTACTACTTTGGCTCGATCAACCTATAATGCCTACTGAGTACTTGTAATTTTGTACTCACTCTACACTACGTATCTTTTCTGATGCAGATCTGTTAACTATTACTTGCACAGTTCTTGACTCATTCATGGTCGTCATAGATTTAGATTTGTGGTGAGTTTCCTGCATCCAGAGACTTAACCCAATTCTCTCTTTATTTTTATTTATGTCTTTCTAGCTTTTAGACAGTGATGTACTAGACTTGGCATTTCACTTTGTATTGGAAGCTCTTGTGCATATGACACTTAGTCTTGGCATAGTTCTGGTTTTGTACTGTTAGATTTTTCTAGAAAAGATATTCGGGATTTTGAAGGTTGTGTTATCATTTAAATCATTTTCGCATTTATTTTATGTTTTATGTCTTTGTGAAAGTTTGGTTTACCTAAAGGGGGATTATGGTAGGTGCCCTCATGACCTCGATTTTTAATTGTGACTAAAGTTGTGAGTATGATATGTGAGTTTTTGATGATAAGGGAATGAAGGTTAAGGTAATAGATAAAGATGAAAACTCTATTAGTTACAATAGTAGGATGGTGTTCCCTAAGGAGATATAGTATTATAAAATGAGATGCTAAGCTTTTACATATCATGGGTGTCTAATATCATATTCTAGTGTTGCAACAAATGGAAAACACTAGGTGTATGGTTTATGGTGTTCTTAAGAGACAAATTGAGATGTGATAGAGTTATGATTAAATATTTTTTTCTTGAATCCTAAGGGTGATGAAAACATTATGGGTAAGTCATGAGGTCAAGGAACATGCTTATATGGTATTAAAAATATTAATGTATTTGGTTTAAGAGCGAGCAAGTATGTGACAAAGATATTATATATTGAGGGTATTTATAAATTTCTCAAAGAAACCACATGAGGGATCACGTACGCTCAAATAATACATATACATATTGATATATATACTTTGTGTCTAGAAAGTAATGTTGTTTTTTTATGACTAATGAGATTATGATAGTCCTAAAGAAATTTGAGAACGAGGTCCTAAGGATAAGATTTTATAAAGTACCTAGCCATAAAGAGCGGGTCAATTGAGTTATAAAAGTTTGCAAGGAGGCCGATCGGCAAGTGTATGCTAAGTAGGGGAGATAACTAGTGTAATTTTAAAATTTGTCAATTTAAAAGTTTTATGTTATGTGAACTATAGTAGTGCAATAATATGTGAGGTTGGATTCTGAGAGGTTGTTAGTTTCTTGACTTGAGATTGGTATGATTAATGTGGTTATTAATTCCTGTTTTCGAGCATGACTACCCTTATTCTTCTTCACCCTTCCCTATTTATCTGAGGTTACCTGTATATATACTGTTATTGCAAGGACCCAGGTGCGTCATTTCTTACTTTCACCTGTGCCTGTTGTATATATTCTACTTGCTAGCCTTGTATGTTATTTTCTATTGTCTTCTCTCTAGGCTAGTTTTCGTTTACTTTTTCATAGATTTTCGTGACTTTTTGTTTTCTATTCTGCCTGTTACTATACTTTTATCTTATATGTGACCTGTCTGCCTATGATACATACTAGGTTCCTTTTGATTCGCATTTGGTGCTCATACTACCTATGATACATATTGGGTACCTTTTGCTTCGCATTTGGTGCTCATACTACACTCTGCATCTTTTGGTGCAGATCCTAGTGTGAGCCATCGCCGCTAGCTCGTAGGAGACTCGTGCGAGGAGATCTTGGAGCATCCAGACTGAGAGTGAGCTCTTGGCGGCCAGAGCTTGACTTTAGTTTATCTTTTGTATACTTTCTACTCTCTTAGGTTCGGAGACATCATGTATATGTATTATTTTTTACCCTTTTGTTCTCCTTATGTAGATCCAGCTCTTATATGCCATGCCAAGTTTTGGGTGTTGGTTTATCTTCTACATGTTTTATATACTCATGTTGTTACTTTTCTCCTCGTATACCCTTGCCTCCATTTATTTTACCTGTTAGATTGTAGCCCATTACTAATCGTTTTGGGCTACGGGGATTGGTTCACCTACTGGAGGGGTTGTAGGTGCCATCATGATCGATAAATCAGGTCGTGACAATCAATCCCTATTATAGGGAATATCACGTGCATATTCATAGTTTATAATATCAAAAAAAAAATATGATGGATTGATGTGAGCTTGTCTACCACATGAAGAAAGCCCTATTCAAACCTCAATGATAGTCAAATGTATGTGAAAAAAGAAACATATACAAAAATAGACATACTTCCAAAGAAGGTTTTTGTTAGATCAAGAAATATTTTGAGGATTGACAAAGATTTGGAACATATGTAAGGAATAGGTATCTATGACATGTTCCCCTAAGGCAGAGTCTAACTAGGATTAGGAGAAGGTTAACCACATTGATATCCAAACAACAAAGGGAATAAAGCATGTGGAGAAAGCGTGTTAACCAAAGAGTTTCCTTTCATAAGAGGAATCCCACAAGAAAATAAATCATGAAGGTCATCTTGACAAGTCCTACAAGAAAGGAGATTCCCCATATGAAAAGAAATCTGCCAAATAAAGAGAAGACTCTGAACAATAAATACAACAAAGGTTTCAAAATAGACCTCACGCACCTACCTAGAGAGATACAAAAAGAACACAATCAAATTGAGTGAGTTCATATTTTAGAGAGTTCTGAGTAAAGATCCAAGTGCAGTCAATGCAAGAAACCAGATTGAAGAACCTGTTCCTTAAGTTTATGCTTTATAGTTTTTGAGTCTAGTTGATTGTATTATTTTAATTAAGTTGTAATCATTTATTCTTTAGTACCAGTGAGTTATAAGCTGGTTTTGAAAGTTAGTCCTCAAGTTGGGATAACTCGAAGACTTGGACACACAGACCTAGGGAGGTTTGTGTGGTGTTAGGAATTAGAGTTTAGTTCCTAGGATTGCAACTTTTGTAATCTAAACTATTTTAAGGCTCAGAGTTTAGTGAAGTTGGGTTAAATCCTACCGAGGTGTAGGTCGTGATTATTTACCCTTTGTGAGATGGAGTTTTCTACATAAAATACCGTGTCTCTTTTTTACTCGCTTTACTTTGAAATAATTGACAAAAGAATAGGTAGCATAACATGTTCCTTAGGTAAATTAGGGGGTCAACATTCTAACAATTAATATCAGAGCAGGTTATCTTAACAAGAGTCTAATAACTCAAGATAAGATCACTACGAATTCTACATAGGACACGGTGAAGGACAACACATTAACAAACCACCTCTATTCAATGGTCAATAATACTCATGGTGGATGGTAATAATGGAGGACTTTCTTCAAGCAGAATACTATGAACTATGGACCAGAGTTATTGATTGTCCTAGAATCCCTATGACTACGGATGCTGAAGGAAAGGACATCCCCAAGAGAAAGGCTAAATATGCTTGGGAAGAAGGCCAAAGCCAAGTGGATACTTGTATGTAGACTTGGTCCTGATGAGTTCAATCATATATCTGGTTGTACAATAGCTAAATAGATTCGATACACGCTCATTAATGCTCATAAAGGTACCACTCAGGTGAGAAAATTCAGGATTGCCAAACTCTGCACTAGATATGAGACTTTCAAGATGAAAAATGGTGAAACCCTTCAAGAGATGATGACTAGATTCACCATTGTTGTGAATGAGTTGGTGTCTTTGGGAAAAATATACACCACTAAGGAATAGGTTTATAATGTATTAAGGACTCTTCCTAGATCATGGGAAATCAAAGTCACTGTAATTAGAAAAGTAAAAGATCTGACAAACATGTCTTTAGATGAATTGGTAGGTAATCTAAAGACCTATAAAATGAATGTTTATAACTCAAAAAAGGTGAAGGAAGCAAGGAAAAAACTCTTGCTCTCAAAGCAACTGAGAGTGATGAATCTGAGCTTGATGATGAAGACAATAGCTCTGATAAGAAGGAACTTTAAAAAATTCTTCAAAAAGGGAGCAACCTATGAGAAAAGGAAATCATCACCAAGCAGAGAAAAGAATGTCAAAAAGGGACAAAATGGTGGTTACTTCAAGTGTGGAAAAACTTACCATCAAGTTAAAGATTGTCCTATGTGTGAAATTGAGTGGAAGAAAGAGAGAGCTGAAAAGGAAAGAAGAGAGCAGGCCAGCAAGAAGAAGAAAAAGGATGTTGGAAAGGCTATGTATGCTGCTTGAGGAACAGGTTCAGATCACTCAAATGAGGATGATACAAAAGATGTTGCCCTTATGGCCATGAAGGACACAGAATCAGACTCTGAATCAGTAATGAAAAAAAGAGGTAAATCTTCTTGATCTTAAAGACAAGCTGAAACTTTTTTCTAAGAAAAAATTGTCCTTTCTAAAGATAACCTTTATAGACAATTTTCAAGAATTGAGTAAAAACAGGGATCAGTTATTGGCTTCTTTGACCAGCCTAAAGTTTTGAATACAGTGATCTTCAAAATATCAACATTGGTCTAACAAGGGAAAATCAATCACTTAAGGATCAGGTCCAGCAACTTGAATCTGCCATCCTTTCTCTCAAATCTAAAATTTTGAAATTAAGGGTTACTTGACAGGGGAAAGGTCAAAAGAGTGACGATCAAATCAAGTGTGAATAGGATCTAAAAAGGTTCAAAGATGATGTATACTTAGAAAGGGAGAAATCTAGAAGAATGAATCTTAAACTATCTAGAACTAAGTATGAGCTTAAAAGAGCAAATAAATGGACTCAGTCTTCAATGATTGTGACTAGACTTAGTAATAGAACACATAGTACTAAAACTGGAATAGGCTTTGTTAAAGAGTCTCCTGAGGTAATCTCTGATCTATGTACACACTGTGGTAACATGGGTCACTTAAGGGATGCTTGCCAAAGTGCTAAAGCTCACTTGAATAAAAATATCAAATCTGCCTTAAAAGGTTAAAAAATCTTGTTAAAATAAATGTACCTCATCAAAGGAACATGTTTATACAAAAGAAACAACCTGTCAAGGATCTTCCAAAATGGATCAACAGAGATTTATTCATCCTTTTGATTAAAGGAAAGGACCCAAGCTAGTCTGGGTTCCTAAATCTAACATTTAAAATTTGCAGGAAAGGGTGAGAGAAATCAAGCAACACTGGTACATGGATAATGCTTGCTCAAGACACATGACTGGAGATAAGAAAAATTCCTCTCATTAGCAGAAGGAAAGGGTGGAAATGTGGACTTTGGCGGAGGAAAGAAAGGAAAAATCAAAGGAATTGGAAAAATAGGTAAGTATGAAGAGCACTCAATTGAAAAGGTGTACCATGTTGAAGGACTGAACCACAATCTACTCAGCATATGACAACTCTGTGATAAGGGAAACAAGGTAACCTTCTACTCTATAGGTGTGGATTTGATAGACCTAAAAACATGGGAGACTATCTTGACTAAATAAAGATACAAGGATGTGTACACTGCTGATATCTCAAAGATCCCTGCTGAAGATCTTGTTTGTCTCAGTGTGATAGACAAAGATCCCTTGTTTTGGCACAAAACACTAGGGCATGTTATTTCATGTTTAGCTAAACAACTTTAACTCTAAGGACTTAGTAATCGGTCTTCCTAAAACTAAGTTCAAGGAAGATAAAGTTTGTGCAGCATGTGCTCAAGGTAAGCAAGTGAAATCCTCTTTCAAATCCAAACATGTTATCAGTTCGACCAGGTCCTTAAAACTGGTCCATATGGATCTTGTACTAGTTGATGACTACCCAAGGTACTCTTGGATAATTTTTCTTACTTCTAAAGAAGATGCATTTGAGGCATTTTATACTTTAGTAAGAAAACTAGAAAAGAAGCTTGACAAACAACTAGCTACAATCAGATCCAACTACGGAACTGAGTTTGAAAATGCTAAATTTGTTGACTATTGTTCCACTCATGGTATTGATCATAACTTCTCTGCTCCTAGGACTCCTCAGCAAAATGGAGTGGTTAAAAGAAAGAATAGAACCCAACAGGAGATGGCTAGAACTATGATAGTAGCTAGTAATATGGCTAGCCAATTCTAGGCTAAAGTTATTAACACTGCTTGTTATATAATTAATAGATGCATGTCCAGGCCTCTTCTAGATAAAACTCCCTATGAATTACTCAAAGGAAGAAAACCTAACATGTCACGCCCCGAGGTTACCCCCTAGACGTAACACGGGACATAGGATCACAAGGATCCCAAGCTAACCCTTGGTCACAACATTCTCAAGCATAACAAAAGGTAAGCGGAAGCAAAATAGATAAATCTAGAATTTCATACATAGATAAACAAGTCGAATAGAAATACAAAATCCAGAAAGAGACTCGATCACTGTCTAAGTCTGAAAGACTCTATATGACATAAGGAGTTGCTAGGACAAGACCCTAGCTAACTCAAAGTACGAAAGTAAGAATCAACACTCTAAAATATAATTAGCCCTCGACCTAAAAGGACTCACCCACAGCTGACAGAAAGTGGCCTGTAAGCTCTAGCCACGTGTCTGGGAAGGAACACCAGAATTTGCATCATCAAAGAATGCAGCGCAAGAGATACGTCAGTACTATAGGATGTACCGAGTATGTGAGCGATGCATGAATTATGATAAAACAATTTTAAAACATGCTTAAGAATGAACTTGTTACATAAAGAAAGAACATGAATAGATATCAAAGTATAAGGCATGAAACATAAAATAAAGCTTAACTTTCATAGTATAGAATCGTATACTTCATAGCTTGAAAATAACATGTGGGAGTTTCTTTTAACCGACATTAAACCATGCTGAGCTACATGGAGTTCAGTGTCATGTACCCCCACTGAAAAGAGTTGTCCTAACCGGCCAAGGTTAGAACCATGTCATACCAGGATCCTATCATGATAAGCCACAGAGGGCAACCTACGGTGGCAACATAGTTTTGGACTTGGGTTATCTGAACCCTCATCTCTCGGTGCTAAATACTACTCCCAAAACATATAACATGAGCTCATATACATGTGACATATCTGATGCCAAACTTGTTCATAACTTGTTCATACCCCGGATCATCATACTACTCATGAATTTGGTTTAAAAATCGATTCATGAGCATTGATGGAACATCGGGTGTCTTGTCTTGCATAATACTTCATAACATGGAAAACTTATATACTTCATGACTTGTAAAAACTTTGCATGACTCTAGTTCAATTTCATAATACATAGATTTTCATAGAATATAGGAACTAGGCATGCACATGCTTGAAAACCCATAAGGAACATGTTATCAAAATCCAATTTGCTTAAATCAACTTCATGCATGTAGGAACTTCCATGCTTAAACTTCAATTCATGAAATAAGAGTTAACATGTAGAAACCCATATGAAATCATGCAATTTTAATAGTAGTTTCATAATCAAATCATGAGAAGACCATATTTAACAAAACCCATGAGGATTGGATAAGAACCCTAATTTGAAGACCATGAAATCAAAATTTGAATTAGGGGTTTTGGGCACAAGGCTGAAAGGAACCCATTGTTGATTACCCACATACCTTTATTGAAGATAACCCACTTGAATTAGAAAGACTTAGGAGGCTTGAACTTGGAGCTTGAGACTTGAAGCTTGGAGAAGAATTTTCCTTTTTGGGAGGTGAATGAAGGATTTAGAAGGGGCTTAGAATAATAAGGGTGAAAACCCTTATTGAAATAGTCAAAACGACCTCACTTAGGAGTTAAAAGGGTGGGAAATAACAAAAATACCTCGGAGATTTAATTTAGAAAAACTGTTAAAAAGTGTCAGCTTCAGGTTTTATGGGTTGGTTCCACGGGTCGTCGTTTGAATCACGAATCGTGGTTCCAATTCGTGGAACCTGGTCAACTAGACAGTCTGCAAAAACATTTCTACGGGTCAACAGGACGGACCCGTAGAACAAAAGATGGATCATCGTTTGGAGTCGTCATTGCTGGGGACTCAGCTGATCTCTGGGTCAAACCACGACTCTAAATGATGGGTCATCATTCAAACGACGAGTCATCAAACCAAGTCGTGGAACCTAGGGGACTTACTATACCTCTGATCTGTATTCCACGAGTGGACAGGATGGACCCGTGGTTTGAACCACGATCCGTGGAACCTACTCGTGGTTCCAGACCAGAGGCTGGACCACACAGACAAGAACCACGGTCCGTGGTTTGGACCCGTCATTCCTGAAATATGAAATTTTCTGAGGTTTTTAACTTAGTTAGTTGGCTTGATTTCCAGGGTGTTACATAACATCTCTCATCTAAGAGCCTTTGGATGCAAATGTTTTATCCACAATAATGGAAAGAACTTGTTACTCTTCACATAGTAAAGCTTAAAGGGTGTTAAATAAAAGAAATATGTGTGTGGAGGAAAGTGTGCATATTGTATTTGATGAAAGCAATGTTATGGCTAACCAAAGTTATAGGAAAATGATGAATTGCCAAAGATATCTGAACCAGTTATGCAGGTTCAGGTGAAAGGAACAGGTTAAACTAATGATGAAGCAGACAATGATAACAAGGGAGATGAGATACCCTCAGCTGATCAGAATGAGGAAACCATGAGTTAGCAGGATAAAGAGGATAATCAAGCTGAAGAAGCATAAGATCTAGTTCTCAAAAGATACAAATATCAAGGATCACATCCAATAGATAACATTATTACTGATCTAAGATCTTGAATAACCAGTAGATCTGGATTAAAGAATCTATGTTCCTTCAATGCCTTCATGTCCATGATAGATCCTAAGAAAGTTAGTAAAGCCTTGTAGGATGCAAATTGGATCATTACTATGAAAGAGGAGCTTAATCAATTTGAAAGAAACAAAGTATGGCCCTTAGAACCAAGACCAAAGAATAGAACTATCATTGGTACCAAGTGGGTGTTCAGAAACAAGTTGGATGAATGGAACAGTTACAAGGAACAAGGCTAGACTGGTGGTTCAACGATACAATTAGAAAGAAGTCATCGACTATGATGAGACATTTGTTCCAATGGCAAGATTGGAGGAAATCAAACTACTCATTACTTTTGCAACCTACATGGAGTTCACCCTCTACCATATGGATGTGAAAAGTGCTTTTCGAAATGGGTTGTTGAAGGAAGAAGTGTTTGTCAAACAACCTCCAGGCTTTGAAAGCTCTGACTTTCCTGATCATGTTTACAAACTTGATAAAGCTCTGTATGGACTTAAACAAGCCCCTAAAGCGTGGTATGAAAGATTTCCAAAGTTTCTTCTAATCCATGGTTACACAAGAGGTAAGATTGACAACACTTTATTCATCAAAAACAAAGGGAAGGATTTGTTGGTTGTGCAAGTATATGTGGATGACAAAATTTTTGGTGCCACCAGCAAGGCCCTCACAAAAGAGTTTACTGCCCTGATAATCAAGGAGTTTGAGAAGAGCATGATGGGGGAACTTAGCTTCTTTTTGGGACTTCAGATCAAACAAACTCCTTCAGGAGCAATGATTCATCAACAGAAGTATGTCAGGAAGTTTCTCAAAAGGTTCAAAATAAAAGATGCAAAGGTAACTTTGAGCTTATGGGGTATGCACATGCAGACTATGTAGGCTACTTGGTGGATAGAAAGAGAATTACTGGAATGGCCTACTTCTTGGAATCATGTGTAATCTCTTGGGCAACAAAGAAGCAGAATTGTGTGGCTCTATCTACTGCTGAAGCAGAATATGTGGTTGTTGTCTCATATTGTGCACCATTATTTTGGATCAAGCAATAACTCAAGGACTTTGGGTTGAATATTGAGTGTGTTCCCATCTTTTGTGACAACACTAGTGCTATCAACGTTCCTAAAAATCCAGTTCAGCACAAGAGAAGAAAGAACATTGACATTAGACACAATTTTCTGAGGGATAATATGGAGAAAGGATTGATCTCCATGCATTTTTATGTCACAGATAAGCATATTGTTGATGTTTTCATGAAGGCATTGGCAAGGGATCACTTTGAAAAGAACAGTTTGGAACTGGGGATGATTAAGATCACATGAGTATCCTTCAATAACTGGCTAATAAACACTGTACATACTGCATTCTAATTTTAAAATTTCATGCTCAGTCGTGTACATTAAGTTGTATGTCTCTATGCCATTTTATGTTCAAAATACTCATGCACTATATCTTGGTATTTGCCTTTGGAACAGGATATTTTCATACAAAATTGGAGCAAAAATTCAGCATTATTTTGAAAATTCAAGGGGTGTGCATAATTTTTTTGGTTAATTGTTCAAATAATGCTCTTAAACCTGTCCCTTCCACTTGATCCAAAGGTAATCATACTTCCTACACCCTAGAACCGCCATTCTCCACAAAAGGAAAAGAGATCAAATCAAATCAGGTCAATTTTGACAAGATTTGCCACCTGTGAAATTAGATCTCTTCCTAAGAATAGAACTTTTCAAATTAAAGGACTCCAATTAATTTCAAATGACTCCTTTATTTAAAATCCTTCCAATACCTATTCTATTTATTCTTCTTCACCTCTCAAAACCCTCTTCTCTAAAAAAAGCTCTAAACTTGAAATACAAAATCCTTCGCGCCTCTTCTCTTTTCTCAAACTCATCTAACAATGGAACAACAACCTTCCTCCTCTCCTAAAACACCAGAGATCCCTCAATCCACTACCAATCCTTTAGGTTTACCTGAACTTTCCCTTGTTCCCTTTAAGGAACTAGTCTTGCACTACTCGTCTTCCTCATGTGATCCTAATTGATACTCAGGGCATAGCTCACTTTGACCAATGTTCTGATGTTTTGGGTGATGACTCCTTATTGGTGCCCTATGTGGCTGATGTTGTGGCCTTGGAAGTTGATGCTACTAAAAAAAGAGGAAACTAGGGAAGGTTCTAAGGGAGTTATGGAGGATGCACCTTGTGAGGGGGAACACTTTAGGGATCCTACAGTTGAAACTAATTCACTTATTGGGGTCAACTTGGGTGCATAAAGTCAGGGGTAATCATTGAGGGGCCCCTTATCTGGACTTGGTTCTTCAATTGGGCTCCAAGTAGACAGGGATTTAGGTTCGGGTTCTGATGCTAATATAGGTGAGGGTCTCTCTTCTCAACCCCATCCTAGGGAAAAGGTTTGGTCAACCCATTCCTCTGCTTCCGCAGAAGCAGATGATGACATTCAATAGCCAACTTATTCCCACAAGGACAAGGTCACATTTGCAAAAGACCTATAGATTCCTACTGATGAGCCTATAGATAACCCTCCTACTCCTGTTTCTCAAGTTATTCTTGTCCATATGACCAGGGCTTCCAAAAGAAGTCTGGATGACTGCATGATTGCTTCAACTGCTAAGAGGCCTAGATCTACGAAAGGTAAATCAGTAATTCCTCCTAATCTCATTAATATACTAGATGATCAAGTTGAGGCTACTGAAAGAAAAAGGAAGGGCAAAGGTGTGGCTTCTTCAAAACCATCAAATAAATGGGTTAGGTAACCTATTCATTCCAAGGGTTCTACCAGGTCTAAGTTGGTGGATGAGCCCTCAAAAAGTGATGGAGATGTTCATAGGCTTCCCTTTTCTGAGTCTAGGGGATAAAGACACTGATGATGATGCATCTCATGAGGATATGGAGGTTGAAATTCATATGAATTTTTAAGAAGAGGATGACACTTTGGATCCAATTAATGATACTCTCGATGCTAGGAAAGCTAGACTAATCAACTTTGGGACAAGGACTGTTCTGAGGGGCAGGGTGATTACTAGTTTTAGTTGGGCTAAGATGGCTGAACTACTTGTTCTGGTGGAAGAATAGAGTTGGTCAAACATGTTCCTTCAAAGTGGTGCTCAAAGGAAAATAGCATGTGCTAAGTCCGTGCAATTCTATGCCACTACCACTGGTATCCCCTTCTCGATTTCCAGTGTGGTTAGAAATGTTCACTTTACTCTTACTCCTGCTTTGCAGTCCCAGATCTTGGGTGTTCCAAATGCTAGTTGATGCCACTATGTCAAATGACAATGGCCTCCTTTTGATGGACTGTCCTCAGCCCTGGATATCACAAAAAAGTTTCCTAATGATCCTACATTAGAGGAGCATTCTAGGGTGGACAAGGGGGCTATGCTTCCTTTACATCAGATGCTTTTGATGTAGTGTACAATATGGTGCTTCCTAGGGAGAAAAAATATACTGAGGAAAACTTTATGGACCTTACCTTGATGGAGTTGCTGGCCTCTAGGGTGCCTATCAATCTGCCCAAGCTAATTATTTGCCATATGCATTGTATCTGCAAGCAGGATAACACCAAACATGCCTTAGGATATAGGTTCTGGCTAGGAGATATATTTCAGCACTTTTGCATACCTATTCAAGACTGGCAAGATCAGATCACTAAGGATGTGATTGGCACTATGAACTAGGCTGCTGTATCTACTCCTCGGAGAGGAGCCAATGCACCCCTACAAAGGCTTAGGGCTATGTTGGCTGCCAAGGATGCCAAAATTGCTGCCATTTGTGATTCTCATGATGAGGCCATGGAGGAGCTCCATGACACTTATGGTCTTGAGCATGCTAGTCTGGTTGAGGAAAATGCAAGGCTCAAGGTTGATCTTGCACAAACCCAGGTTGCCCTAGAAGGTTAAAATACCACCAACTTTGCTAGCCTTGAGGGTATCTATGAGATGCTCAAAAAGGATCCTCCCTCCTCCTCTCAAGCTCCTCCATCCTAAATTGTCCCTCCCAACTTTTTGTTCCCACAAGTGCATGTTTTAGTCTTTTAATTTTGATTATCTATAGAGTACATACATTGTGATTAATAATATGTTGCATTTTTCATTCTGATTTTATTCTATTTTCTGTGTTCTTGTAAATATTTTGATATAGATAAATAAGTACTTGCTTTTAAGTGTTTTTGTAGGTGATAGCCCTAGTGGCTATAAATGTTTAATTGGTTCTAATTAGGATGTTCTGTGTCTTTTGAGTGTTTTATGATGCCAAAGGGGGGAAAGTGCTCCTTGTGTGGTATTTATGACCCATTGGTCCGACCTGATCCTCTAATGTGTTTCTTTTGCTGTTTTGCTTAAGAAAACTAACATGACACAGGTTGAACTCTACATACAAGAAGCAATAGTTTGTTATCATCAAAAAAGGGGAATTTGTTAGATCAAGGAAGATTTTGAGGATTGACAAAGATGTGGAATACATGTAGGGAATGATAACGCCCAAACTACACCTCAAATTAACGAGGCGTAAGCGGTTGTAGTCAAATATAGAACCCAACTAGGTTGGGGTCGAATCCCACAGAGAATATGGTGAGAATTAAGTCTTTAGTGAATTAAGTGACTAGTCGTCAATAGTTTCCGGAAAAAGGGGGGTTTTGTGTAATGAACAATAGCAAACAAAACAAATAATAACGTATGAGAATAAATCAGTAGGAGAATGAACTAGGGAAGTGCTTACCATGGCGTTGGTAACAATGTCGATTCTAGGCTTAATCGGGTTCTTTTTATGTGTGTGTCACGATGTGATTAAATTAATGGTATCGTCTAAACGTCTCTCG
Organism: Jaltomata sinuosa; assembly: GCA_003996215.1. Taxonomy (NCBI): domain Eukaryota; kingdom Viridiplantae; phylum Streptophyta; class Magnoliopsida; order Solanales; family Solanaceae; genus Jaltomata; species Jaltomata sinuosa. The sequence continues at coordinate 35,757 of QJPP01004603.1, forward strand.
ACCAAATAAACAAATTTCCTTTTCTATTCTCTCGACCTCGAAAAGATGTGCTTTTTAGATTTCAATCCTAAACATCAAGTAGATTAATCTAGTTACAGCATTAATCATTAGACGAGAGTTAGTAGTCTCGAATCCTTGTTGTTAATCAAGTTTCCCGGTTTTAATCTCTTTACTCAAGCAAACTTAAACCTAGGCATGTTCTAATGTTTGCAACCACTAGAAAACATTAAATAATGAATGATTAACAACGTGACAATACATATATTGAACCCAACGCTACCCGAAATCTATATCGCTACGTTTGCCATGGCTCCCACAACCCTAGTTGTGGGAGGTTTAGTTACTCATGCTTGTAGAAGAACAAAAGAAAGCAATAATCATAATAAAGAAAAGAGATCCTTACAATGTATTGAAAACAATCTTTAATTAATCCAAGAGCAAGAACAACAAAATCCCAAGAACGATTCAAGAACACGAATTCAAGAAGTAGAAAACGTGTTTCTTGCTCTCCAAGTCGACTAAAACTCCTAAAATTATTTACTAACGTGTGTAAAAACTATTGGAAAGGTAATATGTAAAATAAACCTAACATAGGGTATTTATAGGAGTCTAGGAAACCAATCCCAAAAATGCTCGGATTCCGCATCGCGGACCGCCTAAGTGTGATGGCTTGGGGTGACGGACCGTCACAGGGTTGATGGACCATCGCCTGGACCGTCACCCTTAGGCAGTGGTGCTGCCTTGGCTGCTGCCTTGGTGTGACGGTTTGGGTGACGGACCGTCACACCCTTGACGGACCGTCACCTGAACCGTCACTCTTATCCAGAATGCTCTTTTTCTCGTATTTCCTTCCGTTTCCATGTTTGTCTCCATTTCCTGAAAATACAACATAAAAACATTAAAAACGACGACGGTTGCTTGAAAACGTACGATTGTTCTTAGTTTAAAGGAGTCGAAAGTGCCGTAAATTGGCGGCACATCAACACCCTCAACTTAAAATGTTCGCTTGTCCTCAAGCAACATGACACAAAACAATAATACGACGACTCAACTAAGCAAACAAACTCGTGTCTTTAGCAACTCATGGTCATTCATTAGTTCATTAAATCAAGCTCCCTTGTAGCACACAATGTATGAAACACTAACGTGCAAGGATCCAAACATGTCATTCCGATATGATAGAACATTCTACATACACACGCGCAGCTATCCTAACAATCAATAGACAATACAGACATCTTGGTGCCCTCACCACAAAGAAATCCCACACACAAGATTTGGGACTAGGTAGGCGCTCACACTCACAAACGATTTCAAACAATGCATATGCGATACCATAGGCTTGCCCTTACTATTCTATTTCAGTTCTTCAGAAAGCCGCTCAGGATCACTACAGGACTTGTTTAGGCTTGTAATGAGGTTTCAGGTGCAGGTAGGATACATTTAGGGGTTAGTGACTAAGCCCTCCTTGGAACCACCGACGTCTTCTTACCACATAACTTACCTTGTCCATCCTTATTCACCTTTTTATTTCCTTCTTTCTCGCTACAGGTGCGGCCTCTTTATTTTGACAATTCTTTTTATTACTCGATCTTTTTCATCTCTATTTTTTTTTCTTAGGCACACACCCGAATTTTCATTCTATTCACAACCAATTTTCACTATCCTATTCTTCTTGTCATTCACCTCCATAGTAGCCACCCTCAACTTAGGCTGATTGCCTGCGTTGAGGTGCACAATGTCCATGGAAGGACCAGGGCCAAAACAGGGTTTACCTCTATAGTAGCCACCCTCAACTTAGGCTGATTGCCTGCGTTGAGGTGCACGATGTCCAAGGAAGGACCAGGGCCAAAATAGGGATTCGAAGTTAAACAGGAATGGTGACAGGTTATCGAAAGAACAAGGTCAATCATGGCTCAAACAGGGATCAAAGGGAGTATTTGCATTTGGACGGTCTTATAGGTTAAGTAGACTGCACACAAAAAGGGCCTGTGATCCTTTCCTAAGCAACCAAACTTCAAACTTAACAAAATAGACCGGGCAAGTTCTAGATGCATGCATAGAGTAAGAATTTATAACAATAAGCTCACCCACTCTTGGCACCAAGAAACTATATCGCTACCAACTATCAAACAACCGCTCGGTTTAAGCATACTTATTCTAATCATGATCACACAATGACATTCAAGGATCCAGACAGTCAATCGTTTCAACATAAGTACAAAACCAGAAAATTTTTAAAGGGGCTTACTTTTAGTTAAGAAAAACGCCATGATGCTTGCTATAGACTCTAAAAAAAACAAAAATTTGAAATAACAACCTAAACATGCCGGTTCTACTAGATAGCACACCGGAGGGAAAAGAAACACGGCAACAAAAACCCTCGGTGGTGACTCACAGGTTTCCCCACGAATTAATTAGACTATAATACAACAACACTTTATGGGTTGCCTCCCATACAACGCCTGATTTAACGTCGCGGCACGACGCGGGTGTCTTGATTACTCAGACTTCATCAAGATACCCCAGACTTAATGAACAACCGTATGCACAACTATATACCCTATAATAAAAAAAAACAACAAATAAAAGTAAAAGCAGGAAAGTATGACTAAGAGTGAAATAAACACACCGGACTTAACAAACAACCGTATTCCCCGGCAACGGCGCCACTTTTTGATAACGCCCAAACTACAACCGTATTCCCCAGCAATGGCACCACTTTTTGATAACGCCCAAACTACACCTCAAATTAACGAGGCGTAAGCGGTCGTAGTCAAATATAGAACCCAACTAGGTTGGGGTCGAATCCCACAGAGAATATGGTGAGAATTAAGTCTTTAGTGAATTAAGTGACTAGTCGTCAATAGTTTCCAGAAAAAGGGGGGTTTTGTGTAATGAACAATAGCAAACAAAACAAATAATAACGTATGAGAATAAATCAGTAGGAGAATGAACTAGGGAAGTGCTTACCATGGCGTTGGTAACAATGTCGATTCTAGGCTTAACCGGGTTCTTTTTATGTGTGTGTCACGATGTGATTGAATTAATGGTATCGTCTAAATGTCTCTCGACCAAATAAATAAATTTCCTTTTCTATTCTCTCGACCTCGAAAAGATGTGCTTTTTAGATTTCAATCCTAAACATCAAGTAGATTAATCTAGTTACAGCATTAATCATTAGACGAGAGTTAGTAGTCTCGAATCCTTGTTGTTAATCAAGTTTTCCGGTTTTAATCTCTTTACTCAAGCAAACTTAAACCTAGGCATGTTCTAATATTTGCAACCACTAGAAAACATTAAATAATGAATGATTAACAACGTGACAATACATATATTGAACCCAACGCTACCCGGAATCTATATCGCTATGTTTGCCATGGCTCCCACAACCCTAGTTGTGGGAGGTTTAGTTACTCATGCTTGTAGAAGAACAAAAGAAAGCAATATTCATAATAAAGAAAAGAGATCCTTACAATGTATGGAAAACAATCTTTAATTAATCCAAGAGCAAGAACAACAAAATCCCAAGAACGATTCAAGAACACGAATTCAAGAAGTAGAAAACGTGTTTCTTGCTCTCCAAGTCGACTAAAACTCCTAAAATTATTTAGTAACGTGTGTAAAAACTATTGGAAAGGTAATATGTAAAATAAACCTAACATAGAGTATTTATAGGAGTCTAGGAAACCAATCCCAAAAACACTCGGATTCCGCGTCGCGGACTGCCTAAGTGTGACGGCTTGGGGTGACGGACCGTCACAGGGTTGACGGACCGTCGCCTGGACCGTCACCCTTAGGCAGTGGTGCTGCCTTGGCTGCTGCCTTGGTGTGACGGTTTGGGTGACGGACCGTCACCTGAACCGTCACTCTTATCCAGAATGCTCTTTTTCGCGTATTTCCTTCCGTTTCCATGTTTGTCTCCATTTCCTACAAATATAACATAAAAACATCAAAAACGATGACGGTTGCTTGAAAACGTACGATTGTTCTTAGTTAAAAGGAGTCGAAAGTGCCGTAAAATGGCGGCACATCAGGGAACATGTATTACTGACATGTCTCTCTAAGGCAGAGTCTAACTGGGTTCAGGACAAGGTCAACCACATGGAGATCCAAACAACAAATGGAGTAAAGCGTGTTAATGACAAGAGTCCAACTTGCAAAGAGTTTTTTTCATAAGAGGAATCCCATAAGAAAAGAAATCATGAAGATTGGCTTGACAAGTCCTACAAGGAAGGGGATTCCCCATACGGAAGGAAATTTGTCAAAATAAGAAGAAGACTCTCAATTATAAATATAGAAAAGGTTTAACAATAAACCTCACGCACTTGCTTAGATAGCTACAAGCAGAACACAATCAAATTGAGTGAGTTCATATTTGAGAGAGTTCTGAATGAAGATCTAAGTGCAGCCAATACAAGAAACCAGATTGAAGAACATGTTCCTTAAGTTTATGTTTTACAGTTCTTGAGTCAAGTTGATTGTATTGTTTTCATTGAGTTATCATTTATTCTTTAGAACCAGTAAGCTATAAACTGGTTTAGGAAGTTAGTCTTCAAGTTGGGATAACTCGATGACTTGCGCACACAGACCTAGGGAGGTTTGTATGGTGTGAGGTATTAGAGTTTAGTTCCTAGGATTGAAACTTTTGTAATCTAAACTGTTTTGAGGCTCAGAGTTTAGTGAATTTGGGTTAAATCCTACAGAGGCATGGGTCATGGTTTTTTACCCTTTGTGAGCTGAGGTTTTCCATTTAAAATATCGTGTCTCTTCTTTACTCGATTTACTATGAAGTAATCGACATAGGAAAAGATAGCAAAACATGTTCCTTAGGCAATTTAGGGGTCATTATTCTAACAGTATTGATTTTCTATATATGGAAAGTTAAAAAATCATCATATAATAATCCAGAAATTGCAAGAGAAAAGAAATAAAGGAGGTTTGTGATTATTTTTCAATCTTTTCTACTAGGTATTCAGGTGTCCTTATTTTCACGACCACAAATTGGGCCATGATGGTGCCTACTAAAATCCCCTAGTAAGCAAGCCAAACTAAGAGATTGTGGAAGTACAGTAAAACATTCATATAAGAACAATGGAAGGGAAATAATACAAGATACGGTCCAACAATATAGATATATACCAATAGTACTAAATATACAAAAATGGCCTTAAAGTGACTGGGAAGGACAAACATAGATACAAGAACCAACTCCGGAACTGGTGTCACCATTACAAGAGCACCTAGAGTATAGAAATACGCTATACAATATACATTGTCTATCCAAAGTACAAAATATAGATAGAATAGTATATGGAAAGTAGTAAAAGTCTTCAAACATCTGGGAGCTCACCACGATCTGAACAACAACTGGCCACGAATGAACGGATGGTCACTGAGGGTGGCTCGTACTATGTGCTACATCCGAAAAAGATGCAGAGTGTGTAGTATGAGTACCAAAACATGGGGTACCTAGTAGACATCATAGGCCGACCGAGCTCAGAAAGATAATATATATTATGAGATACAGAAATGTAATCTAGCTACAGGTATCCACCTAATTCTAGTTATCAACTGAAAGAGGAACAATATAAGCTGACAGTGAGGATAATAATAATAATAATAATAATAATAATAATAATAATAATAATAAAGGTAACAGACAACTCCAAGTACACATAAGTAAATCAATGCATCTTGAAATGATATGGCACAGAATATGGCCAAGGCAAAAATATAAAACCTAGTGTTTGGTTCCCTGGGCACTCGAAATTTAACCTCAGACTCATCAACATATGCATAAAGTAAAAATCTGAATATGTGCTCCTCGGGCCGCCCGGAATGGTACCTCAGACTCATCAATAGAAAATAAATGGAGAAAAGGTCCAAAAATGCCCTCGGACTAGCATAAAGAGAGGTAATTTTCTCTTTTTTCAAAAATCAGTGATGAAATACGAAATAGTTCCTTTGAAATCTGAAAACCATAGTAGAAGTGGAAAGTCTCAAGGTCAACCGAAAATCCCGTATTCTCTTTCATTTCTATACCACTAGCCATATAAATGCAATACGTGCATAGGATTTCCAAATTAAGAGAATATAATATACGTACAATGCAGACAGGGATAAAACACCCTCCAAACAAAGTAACTAACCTAAAACTCTATTCGATCCACGCTATGGCCTCAGTCCCATAATTACACGATAATGGTAAATAAAGATGGAAAGACAGAGCTATAATACGATAATAAACCAAGGCATCTACTCTACCTCTAAAACCTTCTTAATTTACTCTAGATGTTCTAGGCTAGTCACAGCGAGACTACAAGCTCCTAAACTAAGGATAAGCATGATAGTACTATTCTATGGTCTCGAAAATGACAAAATAAGCATAAGACAAGATTTAAGCCTAATTCTACCCTAAAACCTACCCTAACACTCATGCAGCTTGTAACATATAAAATCTAATTAAACTAGGTAAAAAAGGGGCAAATCATAACCTACCTCGGGGATGTATTATAAGCACGAACTGTCAATCATGCGTCTTCTCCTTCCGGATAGCCTTGAAACCTTGTGACACTATCAAAAATATAAACTAGGAATCAAGACAAGAAGAATGACACTTATATTGCTCTATGAAATTTTGAGATGGAAATTGAGTCCAAAAATGATCCTCGAGGCTCGCTTAACGAAACAGAAAATGAAATTCATAAACATGCTCCCAACGAGGTACGGGATGCATGCCCTAAATTTAGGTGGAACTGGAAAAGCATTCAGACCTCAAATGGTCCGAAACATGTCACTTTAATCAAAGGATTAACATGCTATTAGATTCCAATTTACAAAAGGAAACACACTAATAAGGCTAGAATAAGTACTAGAATAAAGAGGGGAAGAGAATTACCTCAAGAGAATACAAAATTGCCGATAAAAGGCATTTTTCCTTCTTTACCAAGCTCTAGACAATAGATGAAAGAGTTGGAAAGAAAATGACTTATAATGAAGAAGACAACTTCAATAAACTGCCAGTGATCGACGCATCTGCAGTTAAATTTACGCAGGTGCGGTATCTCCGCAGTGGCCAGACCACTGTAGGAGCAAAGGCCAACAGGACCCTCCAGCTCCACAGGTGTGACACTTGAGCGCGGGGGAAATTGGGCAGGTGCAGCCAAGGCACTGTAGCCGCGCCCTTACAAAAATCAGCAGCACCAGCTGCAAAACCCAACTCTAAAACTCTCTGGCCGCACCCTTCAGATTTATTCCTAGCCCTAAGAAAACAAACCATATATGCTACCCTATTAAACACGGCATTCCAAACTCAACGGAATTGAAAAAATTTCCAACAAAGATTGTTTTGACAAAAAGTAGGCCCAACGCCCAAAACCATCATTTAACCAAAAAGGAACCCAATAGCCTAAAATGAGACTGAAGGCCTAGGGACCCGAACCAAATGTAGTAGTAGCCCAAAGTCAATGTTTTGAAGCTAACAACACTGACAGAATTTCCATCAATAGTCATCTTCTCTGAATGTTGACCAAGGTCAACTCTTCTAGCTTTATGAGTTTCAAAACAAGGAAATAGGATTAAAAGACAAATGAACTACCTTGGAACCAAACTGTCAGTCCCGGCAAGTCATAAATGACCTATAGCTGTTGTGGGTGTTTGAAATGCAAGAAAAGCATGTAAACTGAGAAAATGACCTAGATGGTTATTACAACATCCACTACTAAAAGAACTTTCATCCTCAAAAGTTAAAGAAAGGAAGAAACCTAAAGGCTAAAAAAGGTGAGGATAGTGGGTCCGCATGTCAGTCTCGATCTCCCAAGTAACCTCCTTGATAAGACAATGCCGCCACCAAACCTTAACTGACAAAATCTCCTTAGACCTTAATTTCCTACCCTGCCTATCCAAAATAGCAACTGGCTCCTCCTAAAAGGCTAGTGACTCATCCAACTGAACTGAATCCCACTGGAGCACATGCGACTAATCCGGAACATACCAATTCAGCATAGAAACATAGAAAATAGGGTGAACAGTTGAAATATCAAGAGGCAAAGCTAGCTTATATTCTACCACCCTAATGCGACCAAGGATCTCAAGTGGACCACTGAATTTAGGATTGAGCTTACCCTTTCTCCTGAACCTCATCACACCCTTTATGGGCGATACCCATAGAAACACTCGATTACCAACCATGAATTGTTGCTCTCGAACCCTCCTATTAGCATAACTCTTCTACCTACTCTGGGCAGTACAAAGTCTATCCTAAATAACATGAACTCTATCCATGGAATCACAAAGCAAGTCAGACCCCATAGTCTAACCTCTAAGGCATTAAACCATCCCACCAGAAATCTACACTGCCTACCGGACAAAGCCTCAGATGGAGCCATCTGGATACTATAATGGTAGCTATTATTATAAGCAAACTCTGCCAAAGCTAAGAATTGGTTCCACTGACCTGCAAAATCAATAACACAAGCCGCAATATATCCTCTAGAATCTAAATAGTACACTCCAACTGACCACCGATCTACGGGTGAAAAGCAGTGCTAAGCTCAACTCGGTTACCCAACTCTTTCTGAATAGACCTCTAGAAACACGAAGTAAACTAAGTACAATGGTCAGAAATGATAGAAATAGGCACCCTATGCAAGCGAATAACCTCACGAATGTAGATCTAAGCTAACCTCTCTAAATTGTCGGAAGACTGAACTTGCAGAAAACGAGCAGACGTCATCAATCTATCCATGATCACCCATATAGCATCAAACCTCCGTAAAGTACATGGAAATTTTACTACAAAGTCCATAGTTGTTCGCTCCCATTTCCACTCTGAAATGGATAGCCTCTAAGTCACACCACCTAGTCTCAGGTGCTCAAACTTTACCTGTTGACAGTTCAAGCACCTAGACACAAAATCTGAGATATCCCTCTTCATCCCACACCACTAGTAGTGTTGCCAAAGTCATAATAAATCTTAGCTGCCCTGGGATGAATGGAATACCTTGAATAATGAGCCTTTTCCATGATCAACTTGACCAGATCACCAACTCTAAGAAAATAGATATGACCCTCCATCCTTAGAATACCCTCCAAATCTAAGATTACCTTCCTAGCCTCACCGCTCAACACCTTATCATGAATGATCCTCAACCTCGCATCACCAAATTGTTGTGCTCGAATATGCTCTAACAAAGAAGATCCTGCCTCAACAACCAAGAATATAGTTCAGAAATATAAAGTCTAACAAACTTGTTATCTAAGGACTGGATTTCCAAAGCTAAAGGTCACTCCTATGCCGCCAGGATTGCCAAGCTACCCATACTCACTACTTTTAGACTCAAGGCATCCGCTACCACATTTGCCTTGCCTGGGTGATAAGACAGAATAGAAGCAAGTAGTCACAGAAATCAACAAAAGGTACACAGGAACTAGCCTAGAGGGAAATCAACAGAACCACGTGTGAGGACAGCAAGCAGAATATATACACCATAGGCACAGGTGAAAGTAAGAAACAACGCACCTGGGTTCCTTGCAATAACAGTATATACATAATAAGTTTACGAAATAGATGGTATACCGATAACCTCAAGTGTAAGAGGAAGAGGGAAAGAGTAATGATAGGCATGCTAGGAGATAGGAATCAAACTCAACTAATCATATCAATCTCAAATCCAGAAACTAAGAGCCTAGCAGTAACCAATTTCATACTTAACCGTAATAGGAAACAATTCTGTAAGTAAATAGCAAGAGTCTACCTATAGTCCCCCGGCCGCCCATACAACCGAGGAACACAAACAAGTGAAAACAAACCCTCTGGCATCCCATACTACCGTAGCGTACAATCAACAAACAACAAACAAGGGTGGAGCCTCAAACAATGAATGATATGATGCATGAAGATCTCAAGTGAAATGGTATCTCTGTATGTACTCCTCCGGTGCCGATCCAGCCCAACAGGTAGGTTCTATGGAAGGACACTGCCCGTATACCTCTACTCCACCGTATATCATTCCTCCGGCACACGCAGCCCAAAGCCCCAGGCCCGGATGGCAAGGTCCATGGAGGTCCCAGACCCCATACTAAAACTCAGTATCAAGACATGTCATCCGGAAGCAAGTCTGGGTTCAAGATAGAGACCCAGTCTCGAATATGCATGCCCAGACCCTGTCCAGGACTAAAGTAATGGGAAACTATCTCAAAAACCCCTCCAAGGGTGCCCGGGCATAACTGGGTCTAAACAGTAGAAAGTCATCTCAGGTGCTCGGTCTGATCGAGGCTAAAATCATCTCAAGTAGTAAGAAAACTCAACTAGCACCCCGACCCTGCCGAGTCTAGCATTAATCGTAAAACTGGTGATATAAATCATAATTTTACCTTCTTTTACCCAAGAATATTCACAAGTTAAATCAAACCATTTCCAATTCATTTCCATCAAAAACGGGCCCCTAGGGCCATGCAAGGTTTAGAAAATAGTATCAGTAGGCCCGAAGCCAAAATCATAGTAAAACATGGATAAAACCTCTTTATATGCATAGAAATGGTATGAACAAACACAATAGCTGCCCAGCAGCTCTCAATCAACCTATCGACCCTGCACAGGCCCATAGCTACTCAGCAAGCATAACCAGCCTAGAAGGATAATTCTATGTCCGGGACCCACGGACATTCCCAATATCCCACCTTCCATGTTCCAGAGTCAACAAGGCCTCACAGGACCACAAGGGTAAATAAAACATATCGGCAAGTACTACAAGCATCGGAGGAACAAAAGTAAGAGGACATGAATAAAGCGGTCAAGGTCTGTGATACCAACCTAATAATCCAACCCAAGGATGCCAGCTAGTACAATTTTATCTGATATATGCTAAGTCTAGGGAGTTTAAACCATAACCTACCTGTCGTCTGATGACAAGCTGCTAGGACGATGATGTCCAAGCTCGAACCACTCCAAGAAGCTCCAAAATGACAAAAATACCTTCGGACGAACGTCTGAATGCCCGTAGTTACTTCATGGAAATTGTTCCTTAAGTCCTAAGCTTCGCAAACACTATATATATGCAGCTTATACTCACCCATAAGCAGTTCATAATTAAGCTTAAATTGGCTGATTTCCCAAAAGAATCATAACTTGATGAAACATCCGTAGAATTTCATAAAAACGATCATAAAAGAGCCCTGAGATGGTTACCTTAGCAAACCAAGTGTAAAGTTTGAATAAACACCAAGAAATATCAATTCCTATCTTTTAAAACCAGCTTCAAACGTGGTTTATCAAAGGGGAACATGGCTGCCACACGTAGAGGTCGCGTTTCTAGGCACGGGGGCAAACTTTAGAGATAGAAATCACCAAAAACGCACCTTGATCACTCAAGAACTCTCTTGGAACCCTTCCTTATGTTTTCTTTCTATTTCAGAACTGAAAAGGAGTTTTAAAACGTGAATTGGAGGCTTTAAATCAATTTTGACCCTACCCGATTCGCGACCCAGTTTTTGGCCAGACAGTCCGCGGTAAAATAGTCATAACTTTTTACTCTGAGATCGGTTGGACGTGAGGTTTTATGCGTTGGAAACTAGACTCGTAGAAATTTGATTTGGTAGGTCAGGGGACTTCTAAATCTTTATATATTGAGAGAAAAGCTCTGATACATTTGACCCAAAGTTCAGAAAATTTATTAAAGAAACTTACGATAACTTTTGCCGACTTGCTTGACTTTAAAACTTATCATACGACCATAAAGACCAAACAAACATCCCGGGCACCGAACTACTGGTCCCGACAAACCTTAAATGACTTGGGGCCGCTACAAACAAGCTCTAACGGTAAAAGAAAGACAAAAATGCGTAAATGACCGGAAGGGTCATTACATCATCCACTACTAAAAAGACTTTCGTCCTCCAAAGTCAAGAACAAGGAAGTACCTGAAGGCTTGAACAGCTGCGGATACTGAGCTTGCATATCTCTCTCGGTCTCCCAGGTAGCCTCCTCAACTAGACGGTGCCTCCACTGAACCTTGACAACCAGGATCTCCCGAGACCTCAATCTCCTGACATCTCTGGCCAAAATAGCTACCGGCTCCTCAACAAAGGCTAAACTCTCATCCAGTTGAACCGTCTCCCACTGCAACACATGAGACTCATCTGGAACATACCGCCGCAACATCGATACATGGAAAATTTGGTGCATAGATGAAAACATTGGAGGCAAAGCTAACTGATAGGAAACACTACCAACCCTCTGGAGAATCTCAAATGGCCCAATGTACCTGGGGCTAAGATTTCCCCGCCTACCAAATCTCATCATACCCTTCATGGATGATACACGGAGAAATACCAAATCACCAACACTGAACTCTAAGGCAAGAAGTCTACGATCAGCGTAGCTCTTCTGCCTACTCTGGGCTGCCCGAAGTCTATCCTGAATCACTCGGACTTGGTCTAAGGAATCTTGAAGCAAATCTATACTCTGTGGCCTAGACTCAAAACCATCAAACCAACCAATCGGCGATCTGTAACGCCTACCATACAAGGCCTCAAAAGGTGCCATGCCAATGCTCGAATGGAAACTATTATTATAAGCAAACTCAGCTAAAGGCACAAACTGATCCCACGAACCTCTAAAGTCAAGAACACAGTCCCAAAGCATGTCCTCCAGGACCTGAATGGTCCTCTCAGACTGGCCATCAGTCTGAGGGTGGAAAGCAGTACTAAGCTGAACCTCTGTACCCAAATCTCGCTGCATAGTCCTCCAGAACTGAGAAGTGAACTGAGTGTCGCGGTCTAAAATGATAGAAGCTGGGACCCCGTGCAACCGAACAATCTTACGAAGGTAGATCTGAGCTAACCTCTCTGCACCATAAGAAGTCTGAACCAACAAGAAATGTGTTGACTTAGTCAGCCTATCAATAATCACCCATATGGAATCAAACCCACGAGAAGTACGAGGCAAACCAACAACGAAGTCCATAGTAATCCCTTCCCACTTCTACTCAGGAATGGAAAGTCGCTGCATTAAACCACCAGGTCTCATGTGCTCAAACTTAACTTGCTGACTATTCAAGCACCGAGATACGAACTCCGATATATCCCACTTCATACCACTCCACCAGTAAAGCTGTCTCAAGTCTCTATACATCTTTGTTGTGCACGGGTGATTGGAGTATCTAGTACAATGTGCCTCATGAAGTATCAACTGAATCAAATCACTAATCCTCGAAATGCAAAGGCGACTATCAAACCTCAGAACCCCATCTGAATCTAGAGTAGACTGACTGGTCTCACCTTGAACAACCTGATCACGAAGGTCACACAACTGTTGATCCTCAAACTGACATCTTTGAATCTGATCAATCAAAGTAGAACGAACCTCAACACTGGCGAGAAATCTGCTAGGATCTGACAAGTCAAGCCTAACCAAACGGTTAGCCAAGGACTGGATATCCAAGGCCAACGGTCGCTCTGAAACTGAAATAGAAGCTAGTCTACCCATACTCACTGCCTTCCGGCTCAAGGCATCCGCTACCACGTTTGCCTTGCCCGGACGATACATAATAGTGAAGCCATTGTCCTTCAGTAACTCGACCCATCTCCTCTGCCTCGAGTTCAGCTCTCGCTGACTCGTGATATAATAAAGACTACGGTGATCAGTGAAGATCTCACAGTGAACTCCATATAGGTAATGCCTTCAGATCTTGAGCGCGAAAACTACCGCTGCCAACTCTAAGTCATGAGTGGGGTAGTTGCGCTCGTGAACCTTCAGCTGCCTCAACACATATTCTATTACTCGACCCTGCTGCATCAACACACAACCAAGACCAACCCCAGAAGCATCACAATCCATGGAGAAGCTCTGACCCTCAACCGGCAAGGTCAAAACTGGAGCTGAAGTCAATAAGGCCTTAAGCCTCTGAAAGCTATCCTCACACTGATCCGAACACTGAAATGGACATCCTTCCTAGTCAGCATAGTCAAAGGTGCTACTATAGAAGAAAATCCCTGAATGAAGCATCTGTAGTAACCTGCTAACCCAATAAAACTGCGGACCTCAATAACAGTAGTGGGTCTAGGCCAATCACAACCCGCTAAAATCTTTCCCGGATCAACCCTAATCCCATCCTTAGACACCACGTGCCCTAGGAATGCAACTGACTCAAGCCAAAACTCGCACTTTGAGAACTTGGCATAAAGCCGATGATCTCTCAAAGTCTGGAGTATAACCCTCAAGTGCTGCTCATGCTCATCTCTACTACGCGAGTATACCAAGATGTTGTCTATAAAAACTATCACAAATGAGTCAAAATACGGGCCAAGAACTCTGTGCATCAAGTTCATAAAGGCTGCGGGGGCATTAGTCAACCCAAAAGACATCACCAAGAACTCATAATGGCCATAACGTATCCTGAATGCTGTCTTAGGGATGTCCTCCACCCTAATCCTCAACTGATGGTAGTCAGACCTGAAACCAATCTTCGAAAACACGACCGAACCCTGAAGCTGGTCAAACAAGTCATCAATCCTCGACATCGAATACCTATTCTTCATTTTCACCCTATTCAGCTGCCGATAATCAATACACATGCATATCGACCCATCCTTCTTTTTCACGAAGAGAACAGGAGTACCCCAAGGTGACACACTCGGTCTAATAAACCCCTTAGCTAACAGATCCCGGAGCTGCTCCTTAATCTCCCTTAACTAAGCCAGAGTCAAACGGTAAGGAGAAATAGAAATGGGCCTAGTGCCCGGCTCTAACTCAATAGCGAAATCAATATCTCTCTCAGGTGGAAGGCCTGGCAGGTCGGTAGGAAACACATCAAGGAAGTTTCTAACCACAGGAACAGACTCAAGAGATATAGGGTTAGCACTAGCATCTTGGACATATGCTAGATAAGCTAAACACCCACGGGAAATCAACTTCCTAGCTCGAAGACAAGAGATGATCCCAGACGATGCATGGATAACAGAACCCTGCCATACAACCAGGGATACACCAGGCACGGCTATGGTAATAGTCTTGGCATAACAATCCAAAACCACACGGTGAGGGGATAACCATTCCATGGCCAGTATCATATCAAAATCTAGCATATCAAGGATTATCAAATCACCCCAAGTCTCTGAATCACCAATAGATATCATACAAGATCTCACAATCCGATCCACTACTAAAAAATCTCCTACTGGGGTCGAAACAGAAATAGGAATAGATAATGGCTCACTAGCCAACCCCAAACAAGGCACAAAGTAGGCAGATACATATGAACAAGTGGATCCAGGATCAGATAAAGCCATAGCAGACTGATGGCACACAGAAATTGTACATGTGATCACAGCATCTAAGGCCTCTGCCTCCAGTCTTCTAGGGACCGCGTAAAACTGACGATGACCTCCACCTACCCGACCGCCATCCCTACCACCTGCTCTGCCGCGCAGAGCACCACCTCTACCCTGATGACCACCCCCTCTAGCCGAAGGCTAAACTGCTTGTAAACGCTCGGCCGGCTGAGTTGTACCCTGCTGAGGGCAATCTCTAGCAAAATGACCAATCACACCACAAGTAAATCAATCCCCTGGCGGCCTACTCGGTCGGGATGAACTAGCAGGTCCCGTATGGCCACCACAGCCTGATGCCCCGAAACTGTACCTCTTGAAGACTGGACGCTATAGCCCTGATGGCTGCTCTGACCCTGTTCAAATTGGGTACTATTGGAAGTCTGAAGGGAAGCCTGAACTGGTCGGCTGGACTGACCCTGGTATTGTTGTGACTGATAACCCCAGCCCCACTGGCCAGAACCTCTACCACCATACCTGGAACCACTGTAGCCACCCTGATGTCGAGGCCTCTAATCTCTGGACCCTTGATCATGTCGCTGTAAGTCCTCCACAGTACGGGCATAGTCAGCAATAGCCTGGAGTGATCGACCACTAGCAACCAATATCTCAGATGGCTCTCTAAACTCTTTCCGCAAACCCCATAATAAATTTGTGAACCCTGTTTGGCTCAGTAGGAATGATCATAGCCCCAAATGGAGCAAGCTGATGGGAATGGGTCTCATACTCAGATACGCTCATAGAACACTGAATAAGTCTGGTGAATTGCTATCGTATGAACCATCCACGGGAGAATGAATTAGAATAAGCGAGATTTCAGGAAACCTTCAAGGATACTACGCACGAGATAGAAGCAAGAAAAGTCCATTTTTCCTAAGATGTCACTGTAGCCTCTCGAAGATTGAGTACGGATGTCTCCGCCCCAATCCGCAGGACTCTACTAGACATTGGCTCCTATACATTAGAGTAGATTGTAAATCTGCTAAAGAAATTTTGCAAAAGGATGTTAAAAATATTGTTTCTAAACAAATTTTCGCTAGGTGGCAAGCTCTGCTCTCTAGTTTTGATTTTCAAATTGAATTTATTAGAGAAAACAATTCCCTTCCAGATTTCCTAACTAGAGAATTTCTACAGAATCGACATGAGTAATCCTCATTGTCCCAATTCTCTCTTTAAAGGAACCAAACCTACATCGACAAAGAAGGTGACATCAGCCCTCCCTTTTGCGCCACCACAGGTAGGACTTATGCAACTAAGACCACGACCTCCAAAGCCCCTTATGCCAGCTTCTGGTCATCTTAGGCCAGAATTCCCTCCCTTACCAGGACCACCGGCATCATCCTTAGATGCTATATTCAAAAATAGATATTCAGTATTAGTGGAACCTCCAAAAAAGAAAGAGACAGGTCCCACAAAGACCACAAGCTCCAGCAGCACAGCAGAAGGATCCAAATCCACTTCTTTAGTTCAAACAAAGAGGAGTTATGAAGTAAAGATCCCAGAATCTTTTTCTCAGGCGGTAAATCCCCGACTAATCCCCACAACTCTAAGCAAGGAAGCTTTGGTACAAAGCAAAGAAGAAACTTGTTGGTGTAGTTGTTTTGTTCAACTACTTTGTCTATGTCTCCAGTGGTGACCTGCTTAAAAGTTTGGTCAGGGTTTTTCTCACTATTGAGTTTGAAAGGGGAGGCTAAGATGACCTTGTTAGAATGTGCAATTTTTATCCCTTCAAGAGGGGGAACTATAGATTCAATGATCTTATTAGACTGGGTATGCCATCTTTGTACAAGAACCTTTAATGATTCATGTTGATGGTCCAGCTTGCCTGTGATCTCAAACCATTTGAAGAATTCGATGTCACATCGGATTCTCTTTATGTCTTTGATCCAGTCTTTTCCATAGAGGGATTTTTTTTGCATCATAAGTGCTAAAATACCAATCTCTTTTGGTTTTATTCCTTTTGTCATCCCAAAGTACTTTGAGAGCTTCGAGATCCGGGGTGTATTCGTCATCGGATCTGATGACTCTACAAACAGGGTCTTGATCGGGGGGTAACATCTCAGAGGGAGTAGGGCTATTATGGAAACTACTAGGTTCTTGTACTTCTGATGATAGTGGACCTTGGGGAGTTCTCCCAAAAAATCAACTCCAACGACTTTGCCTTTGGCATTGTTGTCATCTTTACTTAAAGCCCTATTCAAACCACAATGATAGTCAAACGTATGTGAAAAAAGAAACATATACAAAAATAGACATACTTTCAAAGAAGGTTTTTGTTAGATCAAGAAAGATTTTGAGGATTGACAAAGATTTGGAACATATGTAAGGAATAGGTATCTATGACATGTTCCCCTAAGGCAGAGTCCAACTAGGATTAGGAGAAGGTTAACCACATTGAGATCCAAACAACAAAGGGAATAAAGTGTGTGGAGAAAGCGTGTTAACCAAAGAGTTTCCTTTCATAAGAGGAATCCCACAAGAAAATAAATCATGAAGGTCATCTTGACAAGTCCTACAAGAAAGGGGATTCCCTATATGAAAAGAAATCTGCCAAAATAAGGAGAAGACTCTGAACTATAAATACAACAAAGGTTTCACAATAGACCTCACGCACCTACCTAGAGAGATACAAACAGAACACAATCAAATTAAGTGAGTTCATATTTTAGAGAGTTCTGAGTAAAGATCCAAGTGCAGTCAATACAAGAAACCAGATTGAAGAACCTGTTCCTTAAGTTTATGCTTTATAGTTTTTGAGTCTAGTTGATTATATTGTTTTCATTAAGTTGTAATCATTTATTCTTTAGTACCAGTGAGTTATAAGCTGGTTTCGAAAGTTAGTCCTCAAGTTGGGATAACTCAAAGACTTGGACACACAGACCTAGGGAGGTTTGTGTGGTGTTAGGAATTAGAGTTTAGTTCCTAGGATTGCAACTTTTGTAATCTAAACTATTTTAAGGCTCAGAGTTTAGTGAAGTTGGGTTAAATCCTACCGAGGTGTAGGTCGTGATTATTTACCCTTTGTGAGATGGAGTTTTCTACATAAAATACCGTGTCTCTTTTTTACTCGCTTTACTTTGAAACAATTGACAAAAGAATAGATAGCATAACCTGTTCCTTAGGTAAATTAGGGGATCAACATTCTAACAATTAATATCAGAGCAGGTTATCTTAACAAGAGTCTAATAACTCAAGATAAGATCACTATGAATTCTACATAGGACACGGTGAAGGACAACACATCAACAAACCACCTCTATTCAATGGTCAATAATAATCATGGTGGATGGTAAGAATGGAAGACTTTCTTCAAGCAGAAGACTATGAACTATGGACCAGAGTTATTGATTGTCCAAGAATCCCTATGACTACGGATACTGAAGGAAAGGGCATCCCCAAGAGAAAGGCTGAATATGCTTGGGAAGAAGGCCAAAGCCAAGTGGATACTTCTATGTAGACTTGGTCCTGATGAGTTCAATCACATATGTGGTTGTACAATAGCTAAATAGATTCGATACACGCTCATTAATGCTCATAAAGGTACCACTCAGGTGAGAAAATTAAGGATTTCCAGACTCTGCACTAGATATGAGACTTTCTAGATGAAAAATGGTGAAACCCTTCAAGAGATGATGACTAGATTCACCATTGTTGTGAATGAGTTGGTCTCTTTGGGAAAAATATACACCACTAAGGAATAGGTTGATAAGGTATTAAGGACTCTTCCTAGATCATGGGAAATCAAAGTCACTGTAATTAGAGAAGCAAAAGATCTGACAAACATGTCTTTAGATGAATTGGTAGGTAATCTAAAGACCTATACAATGAATGTTTATAACTCAAAAAAGGTGAAGGAAGCAAGGACAAAACTCTTTCTCTCAAAGCAACTGAGAGTGATGAATCTGAGCTGGATAATGAAGACAATAGCTCTGATAAGAAGGAACTTTAAAAAATTCTTCAAAAAGGGAGCAACCTATGAGAAAAGAAAATCATCACCAAGCAGAGAAAAGAATGTCAAAAAGGGACAAAATGGTGGTTACTTCAAGTGTGGAAAAACTTACCATCAAGTTAAAGATTATCCTATGTGTGAAATTGAGTGGAAGAAAGAGAGAGCTGAAAAGGAAAGAAGAGAGCAGGCCAGCAAGAAGAAGAAAAAGGATGCTAGAAAGGCTATGTATGCTGCTTGAGGAACAGGTTCAGATCACTCAGATGAGGATGATACAAAAGATGTTGCCCTTATGGCCATGAAGGACACAGAATCAGACTCTGAATCAGATACTGAAAAAAGGAGGTAAATCTTCTTGATCTTAAAGACAAGCTGAAACTTTTTTCTAAGAAAAAATTGTCCTCTCTAATGATAACCTTTATAGACAATTTTCAAGAACTGAGTGAAAACAGAGATCAGTTATTGGCTTCTTTGACCAGCCTAAAGTTTTGAATACATTGATCTTCAAAAGATCAACATTGGTCTAACAAGGGAAAATCAATCACTTAAGGAACAGGTCCAGCAACTTGAATCTGCCATCCTTTCTCTCAAATCTAAAATTTTGAAATTAAGGGTTACTTGACAGGGGAAAGGTCAAAAGAGTGACGATCAAATCAAGTGTGAATAGGATCTAAAAAGGTTCAAAGATGATGTATACTTAGAAAGGGAGAAATCTAGAAGAATGAATCTTAAACTAGCTAGAACTAAGTATGAGCTTAAAAGAGCAATAAATGGACTCAGTCTTTAATGATTGTGACTCAACTTAGTAATAGAACACATAGTACTAAAACTGGAATAGGCTTTGTTAAAGAGTCTCCTGAGGTAATCTCTGATCTATGTACACACTGTGGTAACATAGGTCACTTAAGGGATGCTTGCCAAAGTGCTAAAGCTCACTTGAATAAAAATATCAAATCTGCCTTAAAAGGTTAAAAAAATCTTGTTAAAAGAAATGTACCTCATCAAAGTAACATGTTTATACAAAAGAAACAACCTGTCAAGGATCTGCCAAAATGGATCAACAGAGATTTATTCATCCTTTTGATTAAAGGAAAGGACCCAAGCTAGTCTGGGTTCCTAAATCTAACATTTAAAATTTACAGGAAAGGGTGAGAGAAAGCAAGCAACACTGGTACATGGATAATGCTTGCTCAAGACACATGACTGGAGATAAGAAAAATTCCTCTCATTAGCAGAAGGAAAGGGTGGAAATGTGGACTTTGGCGGAGGAAAGAAAGGAAAAATCAAAGGAATTGGAAAAATAGGTAAGTATGAAGAGCACTCAATTGAAAAGGTGTACCATGTTGAAGGACAAAACCACAATCTACTCAGCATATCACAAGTCTTTGATAAGGGAAACAAGGTAACCTTCTACTCTATAGGTGTGGAGGTGATAGACCTAAAAACATGGGAGACTATCTTGACTGAATAAAGATACAAGGATGTGTACACTGCTGATATCTCAAAGATCCCTGCTGAAGATCTTGTTTGTCTCAGTGTGATAGACAAAGATCCCTTGTTTTGGCACAAAACACTAGGGCATGTTATTTCATGTTTAGCTAAACAAGTTTAACTCTAAGGACTTAGTAATAGGTCTTCCTAAAACTATGTTCAAGGAATATAAAGTTTGTGCAGCATGTGCTCAAGGTAAGCAAGTGAAATCCTCTTTCAAATCCAAACAGGTTATCAGTTCGACCAGGTCCTTAAAACTGGTCCATATGGATCTTTGTGGTCCCATGAGAGTAACGAGCATAGGTGGGAAAAAGTATGTTCTTGTACTAGTTGATGACTACCTAAGGTACTCTTGGATAATTTTTCTTACTTCTAGAGAAGATGCATTTGAGGCATTCTATACTTTAGTAAGAAAACTAGAAAAGAAGCTTGACAAACAACTAGCTACAATCAGATCCAACTACGGAACTGAGTTTGAAAATGCTAAATTTTTTGACTGTTGTTCCACTCATGGTATTGATCATAACTTCTCTGCTCTTAGGACACCTCAGCAAAATAGAGTGGTTGAAAGAAAGAATAGAACCCAACAAGAGATGGCTAGAACTATGATAGTAGCTAGTAATATGGCTAGCCAGTTCTAGGCTAAAGTTATTAACACTGCTTGTTATATAATTAATAGAAGCATGTCCAGGCCTCTTTTAGATAAAACTCCCTATGAATAACTCAAAGGAAGAAAACCTAACATGTCACGCCCTGAGGTTACCCCCTAGACGTAACACGGGACTTAGGACCACAAGGATCCCAAGCTAACCCTTGGTCATAGCATTCTCAAGCATAACAAAACGTAAGCGGAAGCAAAATATATAAATCCAAAATTTCATACATAGATAAACAAGTCGAATAGAAATACAAAATCCATAAAGAGACTCGATCACTGTCTAAGTCTGAAAGACTCTACATGACATAAGGAGTTGCTAGGACAAGACCCTAGCTAACTCAAAGTACAAAAGTAAGAATAAACACTCTAAAATATAATTAGCCCTCGACCTAAAAGGACTCACCCACAGCGGACAGAAAGTGGTCTGGAAGCTCTAGCCACGTGTTTGGGAAGGAACACCAAAATTTGCATCATCAAAGGATGCAGCGCAAGATATACGTCAGTACTATAGGATGTACCGAGTATGTGAGCGATGCATGAATTATGATAAAACAATTTTAAAACATGATTAAGAATGAACTTGTTATTTAAAGAAGGAACATGAATAGATATCAATGTATAAAGCATGAAACATAAAATAAAGCTTAACTTTCATAGTATAGAATCATAAACTTCATAGCTTGAAAATAACATGTGGGAGTTTCTTTTAACCGACATTAAACCATGCTGAGCTACATGGAGTTCAGCTTCATGTACCCCCACTGAAAAGAGTTTTCCTAATCGGCCAAGGTTAGAACCATTTCATACCAGGATCCTATCATGATAAGCCACAGAGGGCAACCTACGGTGGCAACATAGTTTTGGACTTGGGTTATCTGAACCCTCATCTCTCGGTGCTAAATACTACTCCCAAAACATATAACATGAGCTCATATACATGTGACATATCTGATGCCAAACTTGTTCATAAATTTTTCATACCCCGAATCATCATACTACTCATGAATTTGGTTTAAAAATCGATTCATGAGCATTGATGGAACATCGGGTGTCTTGTCTTGCATAATACTTCATAACATGGAAAACTTACATACTTCATGACTTGTAAAAACTTTGCATGACTCTAGTTCAATTTCATAATATATAGATTTTCATAGAATATAGGAACAAGGCATGCACATGCTTGAAAACCCATAAGGAATATGTTATCAAAATCCAATTTGCTTAAATCAACTTCATGCATGTAGGAATTTCCATGCTTAAACTTCAATTCATGAAATAAGAGTTAACATGTAGAAACCCATATGAAATCATGCAATTTTAATAGTAGTTTCATAATCAAATCATGAGAAGACCATATTTAACAAAACCCATGAGGATTGGATAAGAACCCTAATTTGAAGACCATGAAATCAAAATTTGAATTAGGGGTTTTGGGCACAAGGGTGAAAGGAACCCATTGTTGATTACCCACATACCTTGATTGAAGATAACCCACTTGAATTAGAAAGACTTAGGAGGCTTGAACTTGGAGCTTGAGACTTGAAGCTTGGAGAAGAATTTTCCTTTTTGGGAGGTGAATGAAGGAATTAGAAGGGGCTTAGAATAATAAGGGTGAAAACCCTTCTTGAAATAATAAAAATGACCTCACTTAGGAGTTAAAAGGGTGGGAAATAACAAAAATACATCGGAGATTTAATTTAGAAAAACTGTTAAAAAGTGTCAGCTTCAGGTTCTACGGGCTGGTTCCACGGGTCGTCGTTTGAATCACGACTCGTGGTTCCAACTCGTGGAACCTGGTCAACTAGACAGTCTGCAGAAACATTTCTACGGGTCAACAGGACGGACCCGTAAAACAAAAGATGGATCATCATTTGGAGTCGTCATTGCTGGGGACTCAGCTGATCTCTGGGTCAAACCACGACTCAAAATGATGGGTCGTCATTCAGACGACGAGTCATCAAACCAAGTCGTGGAACCTAGGGGACTTACTATCCCTCTGATCTGTGTTCCACGATTGGACAGGATGGACCCGTGGTTTGAACCACGATCCGTGGAACCTACTCGTGGTTCCAGACCAGAGGCTGGACCACACATACAAGAACCACGGTCCATGGTTTGGACCCGTCATTCCTGAAATATGAAATTTTCTGAGGTTTTTAACTTAGTTAGTTGGCTTGATTTCCAGGGTGTTACATAACATCTCTTATCTAAGAGCCTTTGGATGCAAATGTTTTATCCACAATAATGGAAAGAACTTGTTACTCTTCACATAGTAAAGCTTATAGGGTGTTAAATAAAAGAAATATGTGTGTGGAGGAAAGTGTGCATATTGTATTTGATGAAAGCAATGTTATGGCTAACCAAAGTTATAGGAAAATGATGAATTGCCAAAGATATCTGAACCAGTTATGCAGGTTCAGGTGAAAGGAACAGGTTAAACTAATGATGAAGCAGACAATGATAACAAGGGAGATGAGATACCCTCAACTGATCAGAATGAGGAAACCATGAGTTAGCAAGATAAAGAGGATAACTAAGCTGAAGAAGCATAAGATATAGTTCTCAAAAGATACAAGTATCAAGGATCACATCCAATAGATAACATTCTTATTGATCTAAGATCTTGAATAACCACTAGATCTGGATTAAAGAATCTATGTGCCTTCAATGCCTTAATGTCCATGATAGATCCTAAGAAAGTTAGTAAAGCCTTGTAGGATGCAAATTTGATCATTACTATGAAAGAGGAGCCTAATCAATTTGAAAGAAACAAAGTATGGCCCTTAGAACCAAGACCAAAGAATAGAACTATCATTGGTACCAAGTGGGTGTTCAGAAACAAGTTGGATGAATGGAACAGTTACAAGGAACAAGGCTAGACTGGTGGTCCAAGGATACAATTAGAAAGAAGTCATAGACTATGATGAGACATTTGCTCCAATGGCAAGATTGGAGGCAATCAAACTGCTCATTACTTTTGCAGCCTACATGGAGTTCACACTCTACCATATGGATGTGAAAAGTGCTTTTCTAAATGGGTTGTTGAAGGAAGAAGTGTTTGTCAAACAACCTCCAGGCTTTGAAAGCTCTGACTATCCTGATCATGTTTACAAACTTGATAAAGCTCTGTATGGACTTAAACAAGCCCCTAAAGCGTGGTATGAAAGACTGCCAAAGTTTCTTCTAAGCCATGGTTACACAAGAGGTAATATTGACAACACTTTATTCATCAAAAACAAAGGGAAGGATTTGTTGGTTGTGCAAGTATATGTGGATGACAACATTTTTGGTGCCACCAGCAAGGCCCTCACAAAAGAGTTTACTGCCCTGATAAGCAAGGAGTTTGAGATGAGCATGATGGGGGAACTTAGCTTCTTTTTAGGACTTCAGATCAAACAAACTCCTTCAGGAGCAATGATTCATCAACAGAAGTATGCCAGGAAGTTGCTCAAAAGGTTCAAAATAAAAGATGCAAAGGTAACTTTGAGCTTATGGGGTATGCACATGCAGACTATGCAGGCTACTTGGTGGATAGGAAGAGAATTACTGGAATGGCCTACTTCTTGGAATCATGTCTAATCTCTTGGGCAACAAAGAAGCAGAATTTTGTGGCTCTATCTACTGCTGAAGCACAATATGTGGTTGTTGTCTCATATTGTGCACCATTACTTTGGATCAAGCAATAACTCAAGGACTTTAGGTTGAATATTGAGTGTGTTCCCATCTTTTGTGACAATACTAGTGATATCAACATTCCTAAAAATCCAGTTCAGCACAAGAGAAGAAAGAACATTGACATTAGACACCATTTTCTGAGGGATAATATGGAGAAAGGATTGATCTCCATGCATTTTTATGTCACAGATAAGCAGATTGTTGATATTTTCATGAAGGCACTGGCAAGGGATCACTTTGAAAAGAACTGTTTGGAACTGGGGATGATTAAGATCACATGAGTATCCTTCAATAACTGGCTAATAAACATTGTACATACGGCATTCTAATTTTAAAATTTCATGCTCAGTCTTGTACATTAAGTTGTATGTCTCTATGCCATTTTAGCATACAAAATTGGAGCAAAAGTTCAGCATTATTTTGAAAATTCAAGGTGTGTGCATAAATTTTTTCGGTTAATTGTTCAAATCATGCTCTTAAACCTGTCCCTTCCACTTGATCCAAAGGTAATCATACTTCCTAAACCCTAGAACCGCCATTCTCCACAAAAGGAAAAGAGATCAAATCAAATCAGGTCAATTTTGGCAAGATTTGCCACCTGTGAAATTAGATCTTTTCCTAAGAATAGAACTTTTCAAATTAAAGGACTCCAATTAATTTCAAATGACTCCTTTATTTAAAGTCCTTCCAATACCTATTCTATTTATTCTTCTTCACCTCTAAAAACCCTCTTCTCTAAAAAAAAGCTCTAAAATTGAAATACAAAATCCTTCGCACCTCTTCTCTTTTCTCAAACTCATCTAACAATGGAACAACAACCTTCCTCCTCTCCCAAAACACCAGAGATCCCTCAATCCACTACCAATCGTTTAGGTTTACCTGAACTTTCCCTTGTTCCCTTTAAGGAACTAGTCTTGCACTACTCGTCTTCCTCATATGATCCTAATTGATACTCAGGGCATGGCTCACTTTGACCAATGTTCTGATGTTTTGGGTGATGACTCCTTATTGGTGCCCTATGTGGCTGATGTTATGGCCTTGGAAATTGATGCTACTAAAAAAGGGGAAACTAGGGAAGGTTCTAAGGGAGTGATGGAGGATGCACCTTGTGAGGGGGAACACTTTAGGGATCCTACAGCTGAACCTAGTTCACTTATTGGGGTCAACTTGGGTGCATAAAGTCAGGGGGAATTGTTGAGGGGCCCCTTTGCTGGACTTGGTTCTTTAATTGGGCTCCAAATAGACAGGGATTTAGGTTTAGGTTCTGATGCTAATATAGGTGAGGGTCTCTCTACTCAACCCCATCCTAGGAAAAAGGTTTGGTCAACCCATTCCTCTGCTTCTGCAGAAGCAGATGATGACATTCAATAGCCAACTTAGTCCCACAAGGACAAGGTCACATTTGCAAAAGACCTCTAGCAAATCTGTTTGTATTCCTACTGATGAGCCTATAGATAACCCTCCTACTCCTGTGTCTCAAGTTATTCTTTTCCATATGACCAGGGATTCAAAAAGGAGTCTGGATGACTTCATGATTGCTTCAACTGCTAAGAGGCCTAGATCTGCGAAAGGTAAATCAGTAATTCCTCCTGATCTCATTAATATACTAGATGATCAGGTTGAGGCTACTGAAATAAAAAGGAAGGGCAAAGGTGTGGCTTCTTCAAAACCATCAAATAAATGGGTTAGGTAACCTATTCATTCCAAGGGTTCTACCAGGTCTAAGTTGGTTGATGAGCACTCGAAAAGTGATGGAGATGTTCATAGGCTTCCCTTTTCTGAGTCTAGGGGATAAAGACACTGATGATGATGCATCTCATGAGGATATGGAGGTTGAAATTCATATGAATTTTGAAGAAGAGGATGACACTTTGGATCCAATTAATGATACTCTCGATGCTAGGAAAGCTAGACTAATCAACTTTGGGACAAGGACTGTTGTGAGGGGCAGGGTGATTACTAGGTTTAGTTGGGCTAAGATGGCTGAACTACTTGTTCTGGTGGAATAATAGGGTTGGTCAAACATGTTCCTTCAAAGTGGTGCTCAAAGGAAAATAGCATGTGCTAAGTCCGTGCAATTCTATGCCAATGCCACTAGTATCCCCTTCTCGATTTCCAGTGTGGTTAGAAATGTTTACTTTACTCTTACTCCTACTGTGCAGTCCCAGATCTTGGGTTTTCCAAATGCTAGTTGGTGCCACTATGTCAAATGACAATGGCCTCCTTTTGATGGACTGTCCTCAGCCCTGGATATCACAAAGAAGTTTCCTAATGATCCTATATTAAAGGAGCATTCTAGGGTGGACAATGGGGCTATGTTTCCTTTACATCAGATGTTTTTTGATGTAGTGTACAAGATGGTGCTTCCTAGGGAGAAAAATATACTAAGGAAAACTTTATGGACCTTGCCTTGATGGAGTTGCTGGCCTCTAGGGTGCCTATCAATCTGCCCAAGATAATTATTTGCCATATGCATTGTATCTGCAAGAAGGATAACATCTAACATGCCTTAGGATATGGGTTCTGGCTAGGAGATATATTTTAGCACTTTGGCATACTTGTTCAAGACTGGAAAGATCATATCACTAAGGATGTGATTGACACTATGAACCAGGATGCTGTATCTACTCCTCGGAGAGGAGCCAATGCACCCCTGCAAAGGCTTAGGGCTATGTTGGCTGCCAAGGATGCCAAAATTGCCGCCATTTGTGATTCTCATGATGAGGCCATGGAGGAGCTCCATGACACCTATGGTCTTGAGAATGCTAGTCTGGTTGAGGAAAATGCAAGGCTCAAGGTTGAGCTTGCACAAACCCAGGCTGCCCTAGAAAGTTAAAATACCACCAACATTGCTAGCCTTAAGGGTATCTATGAGCTGCTCAAAAAGGATCCTCCCTCCTCCTCTCAATCCCCTCCATCCTAGATTGTCCCTCCCAACTTTTTGTTCCCACAAGTGCATGTTTTAGTCTTTTAATTTTGATTATCTATAGTATACATACATTGTGATTAATAATATGTTGCATTTTTCATTCTGATTTTATTCTATTTCCTGTGTTCTTGTAAATATTTTGATATAGCTAAATA
Organism: Jaltomata sinuosa; assembly: GCA_003996215.1. NCBI lineage: Eukaryota > Viridiplantae > Streptophyta > Magnoliopsida > Solanales > Solanaceae > Jaltomata > Jaltomata sinuosa. The sequence goes on from QJPP01004603.1 coordinate 63,944, forward strand.
AGTACTTGCTTTTAAGTGTTTTTGTAGGTGATAGCCCTAGTGGCCATAAATGTTTAATTGGTTCTAATTAGGATGTTCTGTGTCTTTTGAGTGTTTTATGATGCCAAAAGGGGGAAAGTGCTCCTTGTGTGGTATTTATGACCCATTGGTCCGACCTGATCCTCTAATGTGTTTCTTCTGCTGTTTTGCTTAAGAAAACTGAAATGACACAGGTTGAACTCTGCATACAAGAAGCAATAGTTTGTTATCATCAAAAAAGGGGAATTTGCTAGATCAAGGAAGATTTTGAGGATTGACAAAGATGTGGAATACATGTAGGGAACATGTATTAGTGACATGTCTCTCTAAGGCAGAGTCTAACTAGGATCAGGACAAGGTCAACCACATGGAGATCCAAACAGAAAAGGGAGTAAAGCGTGTTAATGACAAGAGTCCAACTTGCAAAGAATTTTTTTCATAAGAGGAATCCCACAAGAAAAGAAATCATGAAGATCGGCTTGACAAGTCCTACAAGGAAGGGGATTCCCCATACGGAAGGAAATTTGTCGAAATAAGAAGAAGACTCTCAATTATAAATATAGAAAAAGTTTAACAATAAACCTCACGCACTTGCTTAGAGAGCTACAAGCAGAATACAATCAAATTGTGTGAGTTCATGTTTGAGAGAGTTCTGAATGAAGATCTAAGTGCAGCCAATACAAGAAACCAGATTGAAGAACATGTTCCTTAAGTTTATGTTTTACAGTTCTTGAGTCAAGTTGATTGTATTGTTTTCATTGAGTTATCATTTATTCTTTGGTACCAGTGAGCTATAAACTGGTTTAGGAAGTTAGTCTTCAAGTTGGGATAACTCGATGACTTGTGCACACAGACCTAGGGAGGTTTGTATGGTGAGAGGTATTAGAGTTTAGTTCCTAGGATTGAAACTTTTGTAATCTAAACTGTTTTGAGGCTCAGAGTTTAGTGAAGTTGGGTAAAATCCTACAGAGGCATAGGTCATAATTTTTTACCCTTTGTGAGCTGAGATTTTCCATTTAAAATATCGTGTCTCCTCTTTACTCGATTTACTATGAAGTAATCGACATAGGAAAAGATAGCAAAACATGTTCCTTAGGCAATTTAGGGGTCATTATTCTAACAGTATTGATTTTCTATATATGGAAAGTTAAAAAATCATCATATAATAATCCAGAAATTGCAAGAGAAAAGAAATAAAGGAGGTTTGTGATTATTTTTCAATCTTTTCAACTAGGTATTCAGGTGTCCTTATTTTCATGACCACAAATTGGGCCATGATGGTGCCTACTAAAATCCCCTAGTAAGCAAGCCAAACTAAGAGATTGTGGAAGTACAGTAAAACATTCATATAAGAACAATGGAAGGGAAATAATACAAGATACGGTCCAACAATATAGATATATACCAATAGTACTAAATATACAAAAATGTCCCTAAAGTGACTGGGAAGGAAGAACAAAGATACAAGAACCAACTCTAGACCTGGTGTCACCATTACAAGAGCACCTACAGTACAGAAATATGCTATACAATATACACTGTCTATCCAAAGTACAAAATATAGACAGAATAGTAGATGGAAAGTAGTAAAAGTCTTCAAACGCCTGGGAGCTCACCACGATCCGAACAGCAACTGGTCACGAATGAACGGATGATCAATGAGGGTGGCTCGTACTATGTGCTACATCAGAAAAAGATGCAGAGTGTGTAGTATGAGTGCCAAAATATAGGGTACCTAGTATACATCATAGGCCGACCGAGCTCAGAAAAATAATATATATTATGAGATATAGAAAAGTAATCTAGCTACAGGTATCCACCTAAATCTAGTTATTAACTGAAAGAGGAAAAATCTAAGCTGACAGTGAGGATAATAATAATAACAATAATAATAATAATAATAAAGGTAACAGACAACTCCAAGTACACATAAGCAAATGCAATGCATCGTGAAATGATATGGCACAGAATATGGCCAAGGCAAAAATATAAAACCTAGTGTTTGGTTCCCTGGGCACTCGAAATTTAACCTCAGACTCATCAACATATGCATAAAGTAAAAATCTGAATATGTGTTCCTTGGGCCGCCCGGAATGGTACCTCAGACTCATCAATAGAAAATAAATGGAGAAAAGGTCCAGAAATGCCCTCGGACTAGCATAAAGAGAGGTAATTTTCTCTTTTTTCAAAAATCAGTGATGAAATACGAAATAGTTCCTTTGAAATCTGAAAACCATAGTAGAAGTGGAAAGTCTCAAGGTCAACCAAAAATCTCGTATTCTCTTTCATTTCTATACCACTAGCCATATAAATGCAATATGTGCATAGGATTGCCAAATTAAGAGAATATAATATATGTATAATGCAGACAGGGGTAAACCACCCTCCAAACAAAGTAACTGACCTAAAACACTATTCGATCCACGCTATGTCCTCAGGCCCATAATTACACGATAATGGTAAATAAAGATGGAAAGACAGAGCTATAATACGAAAATAAACCAAGGCATCTACTCTACCTCTAAAACCTTCTTAATTTACTCTAGATGTTCTAGGCTAGTCACAGCGAGACTACAAGCTCCTAAACTAAGGATAAGCATGATAGTACTATTCTATGGTCCCGAAAATGACAAAATAAGCATAAGACAAGATTTAAGCCTAATTCTACCCTAAAACCTACCCTAACACTCATGCAGCTTGTAACATATAAAATCTAATTAAACTAGGTAAAAAAGGGGCAAATCATAACCTACCTCGGGGATGTATTATAAGCATGAACTGTCAATCATGCGCCTTCTCCTTCCGGATAGCCTTGAAACGCTGTGACACTATCAAAAATATAAACTAGGAATCAAGACAAGAAGAATGACACTTATATTGCTCTATGAAATTTTGAGATGGAAATTGAGTCCAAAAATGATCCTCGAGGCTCGCTTAACGAAACAGAAAATGAAATTCATAAACATGCTCCCAACGAGGTACGGGATGCATGCCCTAAATTTAGGTGGAACTGGAAAAGCATTCTGACCTCAAATGGTCCGAAACATGTCACTTTAATCAAAGGATTAACATGCAATTAGATTCCAATTTACAAAAGGAAACACAATAATAAGGCTAGAATAAGTACTAGAACAATGAGGGGAAGAGAATTACCTCAAGAGAATACAAAATCGCCAAGAAAAGGCATTTTTCCTTCTTTACCGAGCTCTAGACAATGGAGGAAAGAGTTGGAATGAAAATGACTTATAATGAAGACGACAACTTCAATAAACTGCCAGCGATCGACGCACTTGCAGTTAAATTGATGCAGGTGCGGCATCTCCGCAGTGGCCAGACCGCCGCACGAGCAAAGGCCAACAGGACCCTCCAGCTCCACAGGTGTGACACTTGAGCGCAGGGGCAAATTGGGCAGGTGCGGCCAAGGAACTGCAGCCGCGCCCTTACCAAAACCAGCAGCACCAACTGCAAAACCCAACTCTAAAACTCTCTGGCCACACCCTTCGGATTTATTCCTAGCCCTAAGAAAACAAACCATATATGCTACCCTATTAAAACGGCATTCCAAACTCAACGGAATTGACAAAATTTCGAACAGAGATTGTTTTGACAAAAAGTAGGCCCAACGCCCAAAACCATCATTTAACCAAAAAGGAACCCAATAGCCTAAAATGAGACTGAAGGCCTAGGGACCCGAACCAAATGTATTAGTATCCCAAAGTCAATGTTTCGAAGCTAACAACACTGACAGAATTTCCATCAATGGTCATCTTCTCTGAATGTTGACCAAGGTCAACTCTTCTAGCTTTATGAGTTTCAAAACAAGAAAATAGGATTAAAAGACAAATGAACTACCTTGGAACCAAACTGTCAGTCTCGGCAAGTCATAAATGACCTATAGCTGTTGTGGGTGTTTGAAACGCAGGAAAAGCATGTAAACTGAGAAAATGACCTAGATGGTTATTACAACATCCACTACTAAAAGAACTTTCATCCTCAAAAGTTAAAGAAAGGAAGAAACCTAAAGGCTAAAAAAGGTGAGGATAGCAGGTCCACATGTCAGTCTCGATCTCCAAAGTAACATCCTCGATAATACAATGCCGCCACCAAACCTTAACTGACAAAATCTCCTTGGATCTTAATTTCCTACCCTGCCTATCCAAAATAGCAACTGGCTCCTCCTAAAAGGCTAGTGACTCATCCAACTGAACTTAATCCCACTGGAGCACATGCGACTAATCCGGAACATACCGATTCAGTATAGAAACATAGAAAATGGGGTGAACAGTTGAAAGATCAAGAGGCAAAGCTAGATTATATGCTACCACCCTAATGCGACCAAGGATCTCAAGTGGACCACTGAATTTAGGATTGAGCTTACCCTTTCTCTCGAACCTCATCACACCCTTTATGGGCGATACCCATAGAAACACTCGATCACCAACCATGAATTATTGCTCTCGAACCCTCCTATTAGCATAACTCTTCTACCTACTCTGGGCAGTACAAAGTCTATCCTAAATAACATGAACTCTATCCATGGAATCACAAAGCATGTCAGACCCCATAGTCTAACCTCGAAGGCATTAAACCATCCCACCAGAAATCTACACTGCCTACCGGACAAAGCCTCAGGCGGAGCCATCTGGATACTATAATGGTAGCTATTATTATAAGCAAACTCTGCCAAATCTAAGAATTGGTCCCACTGACCTGCAAAATCAATAACACAAACCGCAATATATTCTCTAGAATCTAAATAGTACACTCCAACTGACCACCGATCTACGGGTGAAAAGCAGTGCTAAGCTCAACTCGGTTACCCAACTCTCTCTGAATAGACCTCTAGAAACATGAAGTAAACTAAGTACAATGGTCAGAAATGATAGAAATAGGCACCCTATGCAAGCGAATAACCTCACGAATGTAGATCTAAGCTAACCTCTCTAAATTGTCGGAAGACTGAACTTGCAGAAAATGAGCAGACATCATCAATCTATCCATGATCACCCGTATAGCATCAAACCTCCGTAAAGTACATGGAAATTTTACTACAAAGTCCATAGTTGTTCGCTCCCATTTACACTCTGAAATGGATAGCCTCTAAGTCACACCACCTAGTCTCAGGTGCTCAAACTTTACCTGCTGACATTTCAAGCACCTAGACACAAAATCAGAGATATCCCTCTTCATCCCACACCACTAGTAGTGTTGCCAAAGTCATAATAAATCTTAGCTGCCCTGGGATGAATGGAATACCTTGAATAATGAGCCTTCTCCATGATCAACTTGACCAGATCACCAACTCTAAGAAAATAGATATAACCCTCCATCCTTAGAATACCCTCCAAATCTAAGATTACCTTCCTAGCCTCACCGCTCAACACCTTATCATGAATGATCCTCAACCTCGCATCACCAAACTGTTGTGCTCGAATATGCTCTAACAAAGAAGATCTTGCCTCAACAACCAAGAATATAGTTCAGAAATATAAAGTCTAACCAACTTGTTAGCTAAGGACTGTATTTCCAAAGCTAAAGGTCAATCCTATGCCGCCTGGATTGCCAAGCTACCCATACTCACTACTTTTAGACTCAAGGCATCCGCTACCACATTTGCCTTGCCTGGGTGATAAAGAATGAATGTTATAGTCCTTCAGTAACTCCGACCACCTGCATTGCCTTAAATTTAGATACTTCTAGCTGAAAATGTATTGAAGACTACGATGGTCAGTGAAGATCTCACATGCATGCTATACAGATAATGCATACCACTGCTAACTCCAAGTCATGAGTGGGGTAGTTCCTCTTGTAAACCTTTAGTTTTCTGGAAGCATAAGCAATAACTAAACATTGTTGTATCAATACACAACCCATACCAACTCCAAAATCATCACAATACACAATAAACCCGTGGCCCTCGACCAAAAGAGTAAGAATCAGAGTTGAAGTCAATAAGGCCTTGAACGTATGCTTTCCTCACACTCGTCAGACCACTAGAAAGCAACATTCTTCTAAGTCAATCTAGTCAATATAGCTGCTATAGAAGAAAATTCCTCCACAAACCGCCTGTAGTAACCTGCTAACCTTATGAAACTGCAAATCTCAGTAGGAGAAATAGGCCTAGCCTAATCACGAATTGCCACAATCTTCACTAGATCCACCATAATCCCATCCTTGGATACCACGTGTCCCAAGAATGACATAGACTCAAGACAAAACTCACACTTAGTGAACTTGGCATATAACTGATGGTCTCGAAAGGTCTGAAGTACAACTCTCAGATGCTACTCATGCTCCTCTCTACTCCAATATACTAGAGTGTCATCGATAAATAAATAATGAAGGAATCTAGCTAGGCTCTTAACAACAGTTCATTAACTCCATAAAAGTTGTTGGGGCATTTGTCAATGCAAAAGGCATGACTAGGAACTCATAATGGTCGTATTGAGTCCTAAATGCAGTCTTTGGGATATCTGCAGCCCTGATCCTCAATTGATGATACCCAGATCTCAAGACAATCTTAGAGAACACCACTACACTTTGTAGCTGGTCAAACATCAATAGGCGGCATCGGATACTTGTTTTTAATAGTCACCTTATTCAACTACCTATAGTCGATACACATAAGCATAGATCCATCCTTCTTCTTCACAAGTAAAATAGGAGAACCCATGGAGATACACTAGGCCTGATGATCCCTCTACTTAATCAATCTTGGAGCTGATCCTTAAGCTCCCTCAACTTGGTTGGTGCCATCCGATATGGCAAAATAGAAATGGTTGAGTACCTGACTCAACATCAATACCAAATACTCACAAACCATGGGAAATGACTCAAGTGAAGGTGTGGTGGCACTAGTATCATGGACGTAAGTAAGATATGCCAAGAACCCATTCCCAACCAACCGCTAGGCACTCAGGAAAGATATAACTCCCCTCAGCATATGGCTATCGACACCCTTCTATACAATAGGAGGGATACCAGGCATCTTAAGAGTGACAGTCTTGGCGAAGCAATTTAAGATCACGTGATAGGTAGACAGCCAATCCATGCCTAAAATCACATCAAAATCAACCATGTCTAGCACAACCAGGTCTACCTACATGTCATACTCCAAAATAGTCACCATAAAAGCCCGATAAACATGATCCACTACTAAAGAATCTCCAACTGGAGTAGCTACATGCAAAGGCATATGCAATAACTCACATCAGACTCCAAATGGGTAGCATAATAAGCATACACATATGAAAATATAGACCCCAGATCAAGCAATACAGAAGCTGACTGATGGCAAATGGAGATCGTATCAGTGATGACAGTATTTGAAGCCTCAAGCTTTAAACGGCCTAGAAATAAATATATATGGCTCTAATTGCCACGACCACCTAACCTAACTGACTGACAACCACCTCAAGTACCCAGGGGACCTTCCCGACTACCCTGTGCATTGCCTCTTGCTAGTGCCGCTGGAGCTTGGGGACCTGAACCTGCGGTGCGGAACTGAAGGACACTCCCTAGAAAAATGGCCTTACATGCCACAGTCATAACAACTCCAACCAACTATACCCTGGTGCAATGACCTAGCTGAATTGGAATGAGTACTACAGTATGTGAACCTCGAACGAGCACCTCCTGAAGTCTAAATAGTACCTTCACTACTTTGCCCCTCAGTAATCTATAATGTTATCTGAACAAGCCTGCTCGGGTGGAAGCACTACTAGTGCTGACCTCATTAAAAAAAGCCTCAACCTCAAGATGGTGGAGTGCTATAATTACCCTGATGGTAGGGCCTCTTATTGTTGCCTTCATGGGCCTCGCGAAGTATGCCCTCTATAGTGCGGGCATGATCCACCACCTCCAGGAAGGACTATCCTGAAGCTATCGTACCCTCTATAGCCAAAATGAGCTGCAGGGTCAACCCACAAACAAAGCGATGCACCCTCTCGTGCTCGGTTGGGAGAATTATGGTGGCATGCCTAGCTAACTCATAGAAATGGACCTCGTACTCTGAGATATACATGGATCCCTGCTCCAACCTAATGAACTCATCCATCAACCATTCTCTCAAGATGCACGAGACATATTTCTCTAAGAAGGTCACAGAGAACTTAGTGTAAGAAAGTGAAGGTGACCCAACTAGTCTGCAAGCTATGCAAGACCTCCACCACTATTTTGTTGGACCATCTAAATGAAACACACTGTAAACTGCTACGTGCGTTTGAACCAACATGAGGTTATGCAACCTCTTCAGGAAACTAGTTAGTAACACATGTGCATCCTTTCTCGGAGCACCAGAAAATCTTGAGGGACCTAACAGCAGAACTTACCAAGCATCTTCTGCTCCTCAGAATACATAACAAGCCTGACTGGAATAGGCAAAATAACTATAGGAACTGGCGACACCTCTAAATGAGGAGCTGCAGTACAAGGTTACACTCATGAACCCTGTGTCACTGTCTGAGCTGAAGTATGAGCCTCGTCCCTGACCTGTGAGCTAATCAGAGTATGTGGGGAAGTTGTGGGCTGTGACATGTCCTCTAGAAACCCAAGCAGACAAACCAACATATACTGGAGAACTGATGTAGCCATAAAACATGTTAGGGGCTGGGCTGTAACACTCTAGAACTTCCAAGACTAGACTAAGCTCAGAAAACTAGTAGAAAATAAAAGTTTCAGAAAAAAAATTCAAGTTTCCAGGAACCAAGGTTCAAGAGTACGGACCATAGTTTGGAACCACGGACCATCATCTTGAACTGTAGTCCAAGTTCTAGTAGCCCAGCAGTTCTGCCCTAGGGACCATGGTACAGAGTACGGGCCATAGTTTGGAACCATGGTCTGTCATCTCAACCAGTAGTCCCAAGTCCACTAGACCCCCAGTTTCAGTCCCAGGAACCACGACCCACATGATGAACCGTCATCCAGAAGTTTGGTCCGTCCTGTGGAGTCGTAGTCCCCAGATCAGAGAACTCTTAGTTCTAACTTCAGAAACCATGAGTCAGACTACGGTCCGTACTTCAGAAGAATGGCCCGTCCTTTGACTAGTGGAATCCACGGACAAGGTCAAGGACCTAGGAATCACGGGCCACATGACGATCCGCCATCCCAGAGTATGGTCCCTACTGTGGGGCAATAGTTCGTGGAACCAGAGGACTCCCAAGACACATGGGCAGGAACACTACTCAGTTGATGGTCCGTCAACCAAGTCGTGATCCCTGAGTCGCATTTTCTGCAAAAATTCTTTTAACTTTCCCAGGGGTATTATGGACTTTTCTTTTCCCTTTTAAGGCCTAAGATACGTCATTTTATGTCTTCTAAGCCTAATTAAGTAGTCTAAAACTGCCTAAAACCTTCATTCCCCTAAATCCTTTAAACTTAGAAAGAAAATAAGAGAAAGAGGCGACAGTTTTCCTCCAAGAACAAGCAGAGGCCTTCATCAAGTACAGCCCCAAAGATCCAAGGATTTCTCCATGGATTTCTTCACCAGGTATGTGGGATTTCACTAGTGAGTTCCTTTCACCCATTAGGTCCCTAGATTCCAGTCAGCCTTCAGTTTTCTCCATGAATGTTTCAGACCAAGGGTTCCTAAATCTTAGGAAATTATTGTAATTCAATTCTTACATATTTTATGGTATTAATTATATATTTCTTGGAGAATTAGTATGGTTTCATGAATAATTCTCAGAAACCCTAGCTTGTAGAAATTCTAGTATTTTCATGAATTTAGCTTGCTAGGCAGATCAATTATATGCTTATGCTTCAGAAATTGAATGTCATATCCTTCAGCCTATGTATGTTGCATTCTCAGTCATTCATCAGTATTTTGAGCTATACTTTATTTCAGTACATTATTACTTATATTCAATGGGAGTAGACTTAGTACCGAGTGGACGAGGGGATGAAGGCTTAGTTGTCAACTTAGTCTAAGACCTTTAGTAATAGTCCCCAAGTCCCAGAACTATGGCGCCACCGTAGGTATTAAAGGAGTCAGCTGACAGACTAGGCTGCACCTCCTTGTCTCTTGAGGACATCAGTAATGGATCCACGTCATACTTGTTCATACCCTTGGCAAGGTATGAACACCCTTCCATCAAGGGTTACAGGTTGGCCCCATAGTTAGCTGAACTTGGGGTATGTCAGTTAGTAGTGTCTCCCACAATCAGATTTATGTGCATTGACCATTGTATCCAGTATTTATGTTCAGTATTCAGTTCAGCATGTTATTTCATGATTTATACTTGGTCATTGCATTCAGTTCAGCTTTCAGTTATGTTGCAGTATATATATCTTCATGTTCTGTTCTATATTTTCTAGCTTTGTACATATCCTTCATGATCAGTACATTTAAAATACTGACGCATACTTTTGTGCTACATCATTTTATGATGTAGGTTCAGGCACTCAGCATCCAGACCGCACCTAGTTCAATTTTCAGTCTGCACTCAGCAGTTCAGTGGTGAGTCCTCATTAGTTTGAGGACGATAGACATGCTTATATTTCCAGTATTTATTTTAGTTTTCAAATTTATTAGAGTTAGCTGGGGGCATGTCCCAGCAACTCCTATTCAGTTAGAAGGCTTTCAGACATAGACTAGACCCAGCATTTGTTAGTGTGGATTCCAGTCAACACTATATTTTTACATACTTTATATATTCAGGCATTTGGGTTCTTCTCGCTTCATAAACTAAAATTGTTTTAGCTTCCGCACAGTGCACATCTTAACCTAATATTTGTATAGATGTGCCATGCCATGGGTTAGCTTGGGGTCACTTGTGACACTAAGCACCGTGTTGCATCCAGGAGGTAGCTTCAGGGAGTGATAAACTTGGTATCAGAGCATCAGGTTTAAGTGTCCTAGGATGTCTGAAAGTCGCGTCAAGTAGAGTCTTCTTCATGGGTGTGAAGCTTGCCACACTTATGGGGAGAATATATGAGACGTCATTAGGAATAACTTCTCTTCTTTCTCTTCCAGTTCATGTTGTAGAGTATAAACTTTATTTAATTCTCTTCTATTCTAACTCATGCTCTTCGCATTTCAGAAAAATACCTCCTAGAAGAGTTAACGCTAGGAATCATCCAGTAGCTCCAGCAGACCTATTGAATGAGAAGGTTACGTATTCCAAATTCAGGACTGCTTTTCAAGTACTTGCTTAGGCCATGACCGCCCAGGTCAACCAGTAGGCTGCGGCTCCAGCTCCACCTCAGGTCAATACTGCGGCAGCCAGAATCCGGGACTTCGCTTGGATGAACCCTCCAGAGTTTCATAGGTCCAAGTCAGAAGAGGATCCCCAAGAGTTCTTAGAGGATATTCAGAAAGTGACAGACATTATGGGTGTCACTCCAGTAGAGAGTGCAAACATGGCTTCCTATCAGCTGAAAGGGGTGGCTTACACTTGGTACCAGCAGTGGAAGGAATTAATCTCGTTGAGCCAATGCAGGACCAGTGACTTGGGATCTTTTCAAGACTGCTTTTTTGGACCGGTTCTTCCCACTAGAGCTCAGGGAAGACAAGGTTCAGAAGTTCATCAACCTAAAGCAGGATGACATGAGCGTAAAGGACTATGCTTTGAAGTTCACTCAGCTATCCAAGTATGCCCCAGCAATAGTAGCTGACTCCAGAGCTCGTATAATCAAGTTCATGTCCGGTGTGTCTGATGGTGTGGTCAAGGAATGCAAGACCGCAATGCTCATTAAGGAAATGGATTTCTCCAGGCTGGTTACTTATGCTCAGCATATTAAGGAGGAAGAGGTCAAGGAAAGGGGAGTATATGCTAAGAGGGCTAGGACAGGTGATTAAAACCACTATCAGCAGAGGTCAGAGGGTGGAAATCGCTCTTAATATTGCCAAAAAAATTCAGAACCAGCTCCATCTTCTGCTAGTGCACAAGTTCAAGAAGGATCGTAGGGATAGAGCGTTCGGCTCCAAGTCCCAAGGTATGGTTACTAGTGGGTGCACTAACCCAGTATGTAAGAAGTGTGGTAGAAACCACCAAGGTGAGTGCTTGGCAGGTAGCGGAAATTGCTTTGGATGTGACAAGCCAGGCCACATGATGAGGGACTGTCCCACAGCTTCTCAAAAGGGTAAGGATGTTCACCCACAGACTCAGACTGGTTCTGCAGCAACCCCAGCAGGTCGCCCTAATTATCAAGGTGCCTCATTTGGTACAGGTGTTGGTCAGCGCCAGAACTGGTTGTATGCTCTTCAGGCTTGACAGGATCAGGAGGACTCTCCTAATGTGGTCACGGGTAAGTTGCGAGTCTTTAATACTGATGTTTATGGATTGTTAAATCCAGGGGCTACACTTTCTGTCATCACTCCTTATATAGAAGTCAACTTCAGTGTCAATCCAAAAACTCTCCCAGAACCCTTCTCAGTCTCTACTCCAGTTGGTGACCTAATTATAGCTTGACGGGTATACAAAAATTGCCCCGTCACAGTTTCCCAGAAAGTCACCTCAGCAGATCTTGTAGAGTTAGAAATGGTAGACTTTAATATCATTCTTGGCATGTATTAGTTACATTACTGTTATGCCTCAGTCGATTGTAGGACTAGGATCATTCGGTTCCAGTTTCCTAACGAGCCAGTCTTAGAGTAGAAAGATAGTAACTTTGTGCCTATAGGTCATTTTATCTCCTACCTTAAGTCCAGAAAGATGATTTCCAAAGGATATATCTATCATCTTGTTTTGGTTAAGGATTCAAACTCCGAGACCCCAAATCTTGAGTCAGTCCCAGTAGTAAATAAGTTTCCAAAAGTGTTCCCAGAAGATCTTCCTGGAGTTCCTCACGAAAGGGAAATTGACTTCGGAATAGATCTCCTTCCAGATACCCAGCCTATTTTGATTCCTCCCTACAGAATGGCTCCAACTGAGCTTAAGGAATTGAAAGAACAGCTGAAAGACCTACTAGATAAGGGATTTATCAGACCCAGCATCTCTCCATTGTGTGCTCTAGTGTTGTTCATGTGTAAGAAAGACGGTTCTCTCAAGATGTGCATTGACTACCATCAGTTGAACAAAGTCACAATCAAGAATAAATATCCCATCCCCAGGATTGATGACTTGTTCGACCAGCTTCAAGGCGATGGTTGTTTTTCCAAGATAGACCTCAGATCCGGCTACCATCAGCTCAGAGTCAGAGGTAGTGACATCCCAAAGACAGCCTTCAGGACTTGGTATGGTCACTAGGAATTTGTAGTTATGTATTTTGGACTAACCAATGCTCCTGCAGCTTTCATGGACTTAATGAACAAGGTGTTCAAATAGTATTTGGACTTGTTCATCATTATCTTCATTGATGATATCCTTGTTTATTCTCGAAATAAGGAGGAGCATACAAGTCATCAGAGGGTCATTATGCAGACTCTCAAGGACCGCCAGTTATTCACCAAGTTCAGTAAGTGTGAGGTTTAGTTGAAATCATTCGCTTTCCTTGGTCACGTGGTGTCTAGTGATGGTATCCGAGTTGACTCTTAGAAAATTGAGGCAGTAAAGGACTGGCCCAGACCCATCTCTCCAACAAACATCAGAATTTTCTTAGGTTTGGATGGTTATTATAGGAGGTTCATAGAAGGATTTTCATCCATAGCTGCCCCATTGACCAAGTTGATGCAAAAAAAGGTCAAGTTTCAGTGGTCAGATGAGTGTGAGAAGAGTTTCTTAGAGCTGAATACCATGTTGACTACAGCTCCTATTTTGACTCTACCAGAGGGTTCAAACGGTTATGTCATTTATTGTGATGCATCCAGAGTCGGCATGGGTTGTGTTTCGATGTAGCAGGGTAAGTTCATAGCTTATGCTTCCAGACAGCTTAAGACCCATGAGAAAAACTACCCGACCCATGACCTTGAGCTTGTAGTTGTTGTGTTTGCCTTAAAGATTTGGAGGCACTACTTGTATGGTGTTCATGTTGATGTGTTCACAGATCATAAGAGCCTCCAGTGTGTGTTCACCCAGAAAGAGTTGAACCTTCATCAGAGGAGATGTCTTGAGTTCCTTAAGGATTATGAAATGAATGTGCTCTACCATCCAGGTAAGGCCAATTTAATGACTGATGCTCTCACTAGACTATCTATGGGCAGCGTATCGCATGTTGAGGAAGATAAGAGAGAATTGGCCAGAGATGTTCATCGGCTTGCTCGCCTAGGATTTTACCTTATGGACACGACAGATGGTGGTGTGATAGTTCAGAATGGATCAAAATCTTCTTTCGTAGCTGAGGTTAAGGAGAAATAGGATAGTGATCCCATATTGCTTCAGCTGAAGGGTGCAGTTCATCAGCAGAGAGTAGAGGTTTTCTCCCAAGGGGGAGATGGTGTACTTCGTTATCAGGGTCGCTTATGTGTTCCTAAGATGGGTGAGTTGAGACAGCAGATCCTTTCAGAATCCCATAATTCTAGATATTCCATTCATCCAGGTGCCACTAAGATGTACCGTGATCTATGGGAAGTCTATTGGTGGAACGGTCTGAAGAGGGACATCACAAATTTTGTGGCTAAATATCCCAACTTCGAACAGGTTAAGGTGGAACATCAGAAACCAGGAGGTGTGACTCAGGAGATTAGCATTCCTACTTTGAAGTGGGAAGTGGTTAACATGGATTTCATTATAAGTTTACCTCGTACTCGTAGACAGCATGACTCTATTTGGGTGATAGTGGACAGGGTCACTAAATCAGCTCACTTCTTGGCAGTCAAGACCACAGATTCAGCGGAGAATTATGCCAGGCTCTACATCAGCGAGATAGTCTGATTGCATGGAGTTCCTTTGTCTATCATCTTAGATAGAGGTCCTCAGTTTACATCTCATTTCTGGAAGTCTTTCCAGAAAGGTCTTGGTACTCAAGTGAATCTCAGTACAGCATTTCATCCGCAGACGGATGGTCAGGCAGAGCATACCATTCAAACCTTAGAGGAAATGTTGAGAGCTTGTGTGATCGATTTCAAGGGTAGTTGGGATGATCACCTACCTCTCATAGAGTTCGCCTAGAATAACAGCTTCCATTCCAGCATTCAGATGGCCCATATGAGGCCCTCTATGGGCGTAGATATAGGTTACCTGTTGGTTGGTTTGAAATAGGTGAATCAGCTTTGATTGGACCAGATTTGGTACATGAGGCTATGGAGAAAGTTCAGCTCATCAGGGAGAGGCTAAAGACAGCTCAGAGTCATCACAAGTCCTATGCAGATGTTAGGAGAGAGACTTAGAGTTTGAGATTGATGATTGGGTTTTCCTTAAGGTGTAACCCATGAAAGGGGTGATGAGATTCGGTAAGAAAGGGAAGCTTAGTCCCAGATATGTAGGTCCTTACAGAATCCTAAAAAGGGTTGGTAATATGGCTTACGAGTTAGAGTTACCATCAGAACTAGCAGTAGTTTATCCAGTCTTCCATATTTCCCTGTTGAAGAAGTGTGTGGGTGATCCGACTTTGATAGTACCTTTAGAGAGTGTGGTTGTAAAGGATAGCCTCACATATGAGGAGGTTCTAGTTGAGATTCTTAACCGTCAGGTTCGTAGGTTGAGGAATAAAAAAGTCGCTTTAGTGAAAGTTTTATGGAGGAATCAGTCCGTAGAGGGAGCTACTTGGGAAGCAGAAGCAGCCATGATGTCCAAGTACCCTCACCTCTTCCTCTCCGATTCAGTTTCAGCTTGAGGTAAATAGTTCCTTTCCAGTCTCTCAGTCTACTCTTGTCAAATTCAGTCTCAGCACCTTGATCCATTAGTTACCCTTGCATTTCAGCATACTTTCATGTTTATGGAACTCAGTTAAGTTAGATATCAGTTTCTAGTACTCTGTTGGTAAGGATTGCAGCTCTTTCCCTCCAAAGTCAGTTTATTCAATCTTTATTCGAGGACGAATGACCCCAAGGGGAAGATATTGTAACACCCCAGAACTTCCAAGGCCAGACTAAGCACAGAAAACCAGTAGAAAATAAAAGTTTCAAAAAAAAAATCAAGTTTCCAGGAACCACGGTTCAAGAGTATGGACCGTAGTTTGGAGCCACGGACCGTCATCTTGAACAGTAGTCCAAGTTCCAGTAGCCCAGCAGTTCTGCCACAAGGACCACGGTTCAGAGTACGGGCCATAGTTTAGAACCATGGTTCGTCTTCTCAACCTGTAGTCCCAAGTCCAGTAGACCACCAGCTTCAGTCCCAGGAACCACGACTCCATGATGAACCGTCATCCAAAAGTACAGTCCATCATGTGGAGTCGTAGTCCCCAGATCAGAGAACCCTCAGTTCTAACTTCAGAAACCATGAGTCAGACTACGTTCCGTACTTCAAAAGAACGGCTCGTCCTTTGACTAGTGGGATCCACGGACTAGGTCAAGGACCCAGGAATCACGGGCCACATGACGAACCGTCATCCCAGAGTATGGTCCGTCCTGTGGGGCCGTAGTTCCTAGAACCAGAGGACTCCCAAGATGCCTGGCAGGACCAAGACTCAGTTGATGGTACGTCATCCAGGAATACGGTCCGTCAACCAAGTCGTAATCCCTGAGTCGCCTTTTCTGCATAAATTCTTTTAACTTTCCCAGGGGTATTCTAGACTTTTCCTTTCCCTTTTAAGGCCAAAGCTACGTCGTTTTATGTCTTCTAAGCCTAATTAAGTAGTCTAAAACTGCCTAAAACATTCATTCCCCTAAATCCTTTAAACTTAGAAAGAAAAAAAGAGAAAGAGGCGACAATTTTCCTCCAAGAACAAGCAGAGGCCTTCATCAAGTTCAGCCCCAAATATCCAAGGATTTCTTCGTGGATTTCTTCACCAGGTATGTGGGATTTCACTAGTGGGTTCCTTTCACCCATTAGGTCCCTAGATTCCAATCAACCTTCAGTTTTCTCCATGAATGTTTCAGACCTAGGGTTCCTAAATCTTAGGGAATTATTGTAATTCAATTCTTACAGCTTTTATGGTATTGATTATATGTTTCTTGGAGAATTAGTACGGTTTCATGAATAATGCTCAGAAATCCTAGCTTGTAGAAATTCCAGTATTTTCATGAATTTAGCTTGCTAGGTAGATCAGTTATATGCTTTTGCTTCAGAAATTGAATGTCATATCCTTCAGCCTATGTATGTTGCATTCTCAGTCATTCGTCAGTATTTTGATCTATCCTTTATTTCAGTACATTATTACTTACATTCAGTGGGAGTAGACTTAGTACCGAGCGGACGAGGGGATGAAGGCTTAGCTGTCAGCTTAGGCGAAGACCTTTAGTAACAGTCCCCAAGTCCCAGAACTATGGCGCCATCATAGGTATTAATGGAGTCAGCTGTCAGACTAGGCTGCACCTCCTTGTCCCTTGAGGACATCAGTAGTGGATCCACTTCAGACTTGTTTGTACCCTTGGCAAGGTATGAACACCCTTCCATCAAGGGTTACAGGTTGGCCCCATAGTTAGCTCAACTTGGGGTATGTCGGTTAATAGTGTCTCCCATAGTCAGATTCATGTGCATTGACCATTGTATCCAGTATTTATGTTCAGTATTTAGTTCAGCATGTTATTTCATGATTTATACTTGGTCATTGTATTCAATTCAGCTTTCAGTTATGTTGCAGTATATCTATCTTCATGTTCAGTTCTATAGTTTCCAGCTTTGTACATATCCTACATGCTCAGTACATTCAAAGTACTGATGCATACTTTTGTGCTACATCATTTTATGATATAGGTTCAGGCACTCAGCATCAAGACCGCGCCTAGTTCGATTTTCGATCCTCACTCAGTAGTTCAGTGGTGTGTCCTCATTAGTTCAAGGACGATAGACATGCTTATATTTCCAGTATTTATTTTAGTTTTCCGATTTATTAGAGTTAGCTGGGGGCATGTCCCAGCAACTCCTATTCAGTTAGAAGGCTTTCAGACATATACTAGACCAAGTAGTTGTTAGTTTGGATTCCAGTCAACACTATGTTTTTATATACTTTATATATTCAGGCGTTTGGGTTCTTCCCGCTTCATAAACTAAAATTGTTTTAGCTTCCGCACAGTGCACGTCTTAACCTAATTTTTGTATAGATGTGCCATGCCATGGGTTAGCTTGGGGTCACTTGTGATACTAAGCACCGTGTTGCGTCCAGTAGGTAGCTTCGGAGCGTGACATAGGCTGGCCTCACACACTCCGACTCATATTGAAAATCCTCAGTCACAATATCTAGCTCTAGTAATGGTAACCTAGTCTGAGCATGTGTGGTGCCACCGCCTATCCCTTACCTCTACTTCTGGGTTGCCCTCTTATATGTCCCCCTGTGGATCTAACTACAGGGAGAGAGGGCCTCATCCTCACCTACCACTGATCTTATCCAAACCATCCTAGAAAGAGTGAAACAACAAATATTTAAAAGTTTCTAAAGTCAAGGACGCACGATAAGGGATCAAATAAGATAGAATCTTTCCTAGGAATGCCATATAGCCTCCCGAAGATAGGATACAGACATCATCATACCGATCCTCGAGACTCTACTAGACATTTTGCTCTTAGTACTGGCAAGATCGATGAACTTAGAGCTCTAATACCACTTTTTTACGACCCAAAATTGAACCATGATGGCGCCTACTAAAAACCCCAAGTAGGCAAGGCAACCCAAGAGATTGTGGAAGTATAGTAAAACATTCACATAAGAATAGTGGAAGGGAAATAATACAAGATACGGGCCAACAGTATAGATATATACTAACAGTACTAAATATACAAAATGGCCTTAAAGTGATCGAGAAGGACAAACATAGAATACAGATACCAACCCCAGACTTAATGTCACTGGTACAAGAGAAGCTAGAGGATAGAAATACGCTATAGAATATACATTGTCTATCCAAAGTACAAAATATAGATAGAATGGTAGATGGAAAGCAGTAAAAGTCTCCAAATGCCTGGAAGCTCACCATGATCCAAACTGCAGCTGACCACAAATGAATGGATGGTCACTGAGGGTGGCTCGTACTAGATGTTGCATCAGAAAAAGATGTAAAGTGTAGTATGAGTACCAAAACACAGGGTACTCAGTAGGCATCATAGACTGACCGAGCTTAAAAAGATAATATATATTATAAGATACAGGAAAGTAAACTAGCTACAGAGATCCATTTAAATCTAGTTATCAACTGAAAGCGAAACAATCTAAGCTGACAGTGAAGATAATAATAATAATAATAATAATAATAATAATAATAATAATAATATTAATAATAAAGGCAACAGACCACTCCAAGTACACATAAGCAAATGCAATACATCATGAAATGATATGGTGCAGAATGTGTCAAAGGCAGAAATATAAAACATGGTATCTGGTTCTCTTGGAGCTGGAATTTAACCTCGGACTCATCAATATCTGCATAAAGTAATAACCCAAAAATGTGCTCCTCGGGCTACCCGGAATCATACCTCGGACTCATGAATAGAAAATAAATAGAGAAAAGGTTTGAAAACTTCCCTCGAATCGACATAAAAAGTGGTACTTTCCTCTCTTTTCAAAAAACAGTGATGAAATACAAAATAGTTCTCTTGAAATCTGAAAATCACAGTAAAAGTGGAAAGTCTCAAGTTCAAACTGGAAAACCTGTATTTTCTTTAATTTCCATTCCACTAGCCATATAAATGCAATATGAGAATATGATTACCAAATTCAGAGAATATATTATACGTACAACACAAACAGGGATAAAACACCCCCTAAATAAGGTAACTGAACTGGAACTCCATTCAATCCATTATATAGGCTCGGGACCATAGTTACACGATAATAATAAATAAAGACAGAAAGACAGATCTATAATACAAAAATAACCCCAGGCACCTACTCTACCTCTAAAACCTCCTTATTACTTTAGGGATTCTAGGCTAGCCACAGCGAGACTACAAGCTTCTAAACTGAGGATAAGCATGATAGTACTATTCTACGGTCCCGAAAATGACTAAAATAAGCAAAAGATAGGATTTAAACCTAATTCTACCCTAAAACCTACCCTAATAATCATGCAACTTATAACGTATAAAATCTAACTGAACTAGGTCTAAAAAGGGTAAACTATAACCTATCTCGGGGCCGAACTACAAGCACGAACCATCAATCGTGCACTTTCCCCTTTCAGATAGCCTCAAAATGCTACCATGCTATCACAAACATAAATTAGGTGTCAAGACAAGAAGAATGACACACATATTGCTATCTAAAATTTTGGGCTGAAAATTGGGTCAAAACAAATCCTTGGGGCCCACTTAAAGAAATAAAAAATGAAATTCATAAACAAACTCCAAATGAGGTGTATGGTGGATTCCCCAAATTTAGGTGAAATCAAAAAAGAATTTGGACCTCAAATGGTCTGAAATATGTCACTTTAATTAAAGGATTAACATGCAATTAGATTTCAATTTACGGAAGGAAACACGGAAATAAGACTAAAATAAGTACTATAATAAAGAGGGGAAGAGAATTACCTCAAGAGAATACAGAGTCGTTGATAAAGGGAAATTTTCCTTCTTAACCAAGCTCTAGACAATGGAGAAAAGAGTTGGAAAGAAAATGACTTAGAATGAAGAAGACAACTTGATATAAACGGCCAGCGATCGACGCACCTGCAGTCCAATTGACACAAGTGCAGCATCTCCGGAGCGGCCAGACTATCGCAGGAGCGAAGGCTTACAGGACCCTCCATCTCTGTAGGTGTGGCACTTGAGTGTAGAGGCGGCTACACAGGTGCGGTCAAGGCACTGCAGTCGTGCGCATACCAAAACCAGCTGCAAAACCCAACTCCAAAACTCTCTGATCGCACCATCAGGATTAATTTTGACCCTCGAGAACACAAACCAAATATGCTACCCTATCAAAAATGGTATTCCAAACTCAATAGAATTGATGAAATTCTCAACAGAAATTGTTTGATGAAAAGTGAGCCCATGCACAAAACCATCAGGAATTCAATAGATCAAAATGAGTTTGAAAGTCTTGGGACCCAAACCAAAGATTCTACTAGTCCAAAGTCAATGTTCAGGAGCTAACAGCACTAACAGAATTTCCATCAGAGACCATCTTCTCTGAATATTGACCAAAGTCAACTCTTTTAGCTTTAAGAGTTTCAAAATAGGAAAATAGGTTTAAAACACAAATAAACAACTCGAGAACTGAACTGCCAATCCCGGCAAGTCATAAATGACTTGTAACCACTGTGGAAAAGTTTGAAATATAGAAAAAGCATGAAAACCTGAGAAAATAACTTAGAGGGTCAATACACTTATGCATGAAGATTATCATTTTGATCATTGTAGTCAGACTCTATTATGGATTTATGACAGTAATATCATACGTAAAAAGAATAAATAACTCCAATACTGCTAATATACTCTATCCAAAAAAAAACAATGCTTAATAGTTTTTATCTCAAAAGTCCCCCCCCCCCCCCAAACTTTTCCTTCAGAGTTATTGAATGAGGATTTGCGGCTCTTAATTCGTGATATAATTGATGTTATATTTATAGGTATTGGGCAGGAATTTACCTTAGATTATTGGAGGAATCCCTATGGTGTTCTCTCTTAAAAATCATCCATAAATGTGATAGAAACAAAATCCCGAGCTAAATTCGTATTTATAGACACAATATATGTACTTGGGAAATAGTTTGAGCGCGTCGCACCCTTCATCACAGTGATATTGGGATTCATACCACACTTCCCAACTCGGTAAAGTTGACCATGACAGGTACTAGTCACAGTGGTCCTTGGCGTCCAACACTTACATAATTCTTTTCATGCTCTAGCAATCCCAAATAATGATGTAGTCTTAGTCTAGCGTAAATTTGATGTAAATGAGATGGGGCTTTCAGTAGAAACTCATCATACAGGTTGAAGAGTATCCTCTGGTATAAAAACCCTCACACAAGATGTTTTTAGGATATACTATAGGTTATCATAAAGGTTTGGGCTTAAAACCAAATCCTACACAAATTGGGATTACTATTTTACACATGTTCAGTTCAATGACCATAACTCGGTGTACAGATCTTCGTTTGACCTAGATTATCAATTTCTAGAAAGATATTTCAAAGAGATACAACTTTCATGTTTTGGGTTTTCTCAGATTCCTTACCAATTAGAATTGTATGCATTTGAAGTCAGGTCTTGAAAACTATCTAGAAAATTTTGTGAATTTTTGTTCACACCTCAAGTCAAGCGTAGATTCTCCTTGAGGTTTTTTATCTCCAACAATTTTTATACATTTTACACACTAAAATATAAAATTTTACACACTAAAATATAAAATTTTACACTAGCACGTCTTAAACATTATCATGGTTCAGGCCTAATCGAATATATTTAATGAGTTCAAGCCAAACCCAAATTTTATGGATTATTCCCCTTGGAACATTCATCCTCGAATGTGGACCATATCCTAAAATTTCATTAACTTCCAAGATTGGGAAAAAAATATTCTTGAGTTCCTTTCTAACTAGAGTTATCTCAAGAACACTATTGCTTTTTATCACAATAATCAACAACAAGAGAAGTTCATCTAGAGGTAACAAATTTAATTATTCCCCCACTAACTAGCATGACATTCAAGCCTATCACTCCCTTAATATTCATTAATCCTTTTTAGCTAAAGCTAACAAATATTTATTGTTTCTCGAGTATATACATAACCAACAATCATGCATGCTTCGACAAGGATGCGCAAAATACATCAATACAAACACTACACTGAGAAGGATAATCGAACATCACATACTTGAAACCTAAATTACATTACTTCGAGTGTCCATTAAATTCATAAAGAACAAGCATACTTGCAGTCGTCTATCAGAAGGAGTATCTATGCTTTCATGTATTCACTTTCTTTATCCATAGCATGTTCTTCGAATTTTATCATTGTATAACATAAAATCCTCTCACTCTTAACAGTATAAAATATCTGACACCACCATTAATCTTATTACAACTATATATAGGTATTGCACTACTATAGTTCACATAACATAAAACATTTAAATTGAAAATTTTTAAAATTACACTTGGTATCTGATGAATGCTCAAATTGTGCTCCCCAAGTTGGAGGTCACGATGATCGTACAAAAAAACCAAATTTATAATCCCAACGAGTGTCGGGGTCATACCCAAGGGACTTGTAGTAGCTAAATAGAGATTGTATTGAGTTGAGTTCAAAGCGAGAGTAAATGCTCAAAATAGAAAGTAAAAGGATGGGGGGAATTAGGATGTTGTCACTACAATCACAATTCAATTAAAAAGTAGTAAAATGAAAGCGGGTGTACCAAGTTGACTAGACGACTAGGGATGATATCTGATGGGGCTTTAGATATGGGATAGAGTGATTATCAATTCATACTTATTCTCGCTTAATGATATAAGTAGCATTGGTCATGGGTAAGAATTGCTTATCTCTCGATCAACAATCTTATGTCTGATGATCTCGGTTAGAGCATAATTGGTTTGATCAACAAACAACCAATCTAAGCTTGGGGAGGTCACACTATCTCTAGCTTAGACCCTTAAATGGGTGATTCCGTCGATAAGATCTATCTCTAGCCTCAAATCTAAGTGGAGTCCCAAGTTCCCACTAGTAATTTCACATTCGAAACCATGAAATCCTTTCTCAAGCAATCACATAGTCAAGTAATGAAAATTAATGTTTGCAACCACAAATTTTAGGATTAAAACTTGGTGAAATTACTAGACTCATGTCAAATAAGCAATTATAAGAAAGAATAAATAACACTCACACCCATTTGTTAAGAACCCGTCATCAATACACCCCTAGACAAGAGAAATTAGTCACTCATAGCAAGAGAGAAAGAGATACAAGCTAGGTAAGTCAAAATCTCTTCCATTAGAGATGAATCTCAAGTTCTAGGTTCAATTTGAGCACACAAGTGTTAATCAAGAGAATTAGATTGAAACCCTCTTCTCAAGGGAGGTGAAAACTTAGTCTCAAAGCAAAAAGCTCTTCAGAATATTCAGGACTGAAAAAAGTTATTTACAATTGTGCCTAAATAGGTCTTTTATAGTTTCCCAAAACGTCACTAAAAGTTAGGACAAAAATGCCCTTCGAGAGGTGTGCAAAGAGACATGAGGTTCGCACGTTGTGATGTGCACCTCGCACACTGCCTTAAGTTGGACCAGTGACTCAGCTAATTTGGGAGCTTCATGTGAAGGGGGTGCAGTTTGCACCTTGGGATGTGCGCGTCGCACAGCGACCGCACCCCTTAACAGATTCTTCAGTGGCTTTTGTAGCTTCATGCGGAGGAGGTGCGATTCGCACCTCAGCTTGTGCATGTCGCACGGCCACCGCATCTTCAGTCATAATCTTCAGCTTTTCCGAACGCTTCACACTTAACTCCTTTTTGAGCTCCTTTTGGGTCCATATCCTTGTTTTTCATCTTTTATCAAAAGTACCTGCATAGACATCAATAAAAGCCATAGGAACCTCTAAATCTATTCAAAACATAGGAATAATTGATGGATATAGGCTCAATAGGTTGGTAGATTAGTTGTATTATCCCCATATTCCCTTAAGTTAGTGGATTTGATAGATGAACTTGGTAAGATTCATTTTATACTTTTTATGATACAGTTTCCTAACTCTTGCTCGGTCAGCATATGATGCCTATTGAATACATATGTTATCATACTCAGACTACTCTTGCTATATCTTTTGATCCAGATTTCAGTACTAGCAGACCCAACTGATTTCTTTATCCGGGGAGGTATACTTCAGAAGCCTTGGTGAACTACCTGTCGTTCAGAGCGATATTTGGCTTCTTGTTTCCTTATTTTTCACATCTTTGTTATTTTAGACGGCTTTGTAATTTTGAAACATTTGAAATAAGTCATCAGAAGTCGTGTATTCTTGAAGTTAGATCTTGGGTATGTTTTGTAGTTTTCTATCAGTATTTATGAAATCTTGAATTTAAGACTTATCTTTTGCTATTTTATTACTTCGGCATATTGCCTTGATATTCTATTTTTGTTTGAGGGGTTAGTGTAGGTGTTATCATGACCTTGTATTTTGGGTCATGAGACACATATCATTCAAAGTTTAATTTCAATTATATTCGCCTTTTTATGTTGAGTTGTCTTCTATAACTTCTTTACCTAATTTGGAATATATCTATAAGTTATCCTAGACTTTGTACTTAGATTATAATTCTTTAATTTGACTTATTTTTCTTTATATTTTTGAGTGCTGAGAAACTATTTAAGAAGTTGACAAAAAAAAGATTACCTCAATCTTTTAAATTAAAATTGTTTCTCCTTATTCTTTTCAACGTGCCATAATATAAATTAGTAAGAAATTAATTATAAGGGTGCTACTTTGTGGACCATTTTTCACATTTGAAGGTTTCATAGTCCTATAAATACAAGGGTAGTTGCTCCTAATTTCTATATCATATGTCTAGACTCAAAGGTGCTCTCCACTCTTTGTCCTTTCATTTCTCACATATACTCTAGCCGTATTTTTTTTTAATTTCATCTTATTTTTATAATCACCCAATCTTATAGCAAAATCACCTCTGTATATATATATATATATTTGTAAGAACTATAAAGAAGTAGAGAAAGATTTTTTTTTTTTTTTTTGTACATATACCATTGTCTTGCATGTCGATTTTTAATGATCTTTTCAATGAACAAAATTTCTCCATAATATTAGTTAACACCTACATCAAAACTTTTCCACTTTGATTTTCTTTATCTTAGTCCATCTTGATACATATATTTTAACTTTTTTTTTCTTCTTTTTCTTTTGTATATAGACTCGTGTTGGAATTGATTTTCACGTGAAGTATTTGACTTCACGCAACTTAAAATTGTACGTAAATTATAACTTTTTGTTGTACGTGGAGGCATTTTTTTTTTTTAATTATTTATCGAAGTTTATGATTTGAACATCCTTCTCTTATTTTTGATATCTCAATTTTTGTTACATGTTTTATGCGGGTGCTAAGGAATCTATGTAACCATCTCTATTTTTTCCTTATTTGATGGATTGTATAATTTAAAATTTGTATCGCAACATATAAAATATTTAGAAAGGGAAAAACATTAGCACTTAATTCCATACATGGTATAAATTTATAAATCTCAATTACTTGCTTCGATCTATCTCTGTGACGTGGATTTGTTAAAATTTGGGATATCATAAAGAGTGAAATTTTGGGGTTTTAACACTTTTTAAGATTAATCCCTTTCAAAGGGAACCTAAGGAAATTAGGGTGATTATCTTTATTTTCTTCATATGTTTTATTTTTTTAAATTGTAAATCAAATTGTTTATCCATATCAATCATGTTAAAAATAGAAGAACAATCTTACTCCCCCTATTTCATTTTACTTGGATTATGTTAACTTGACAAACCCCTTAAGAGAGAGTTTATTAGGGGTTTATATTTCTAAATTAACCTTTTTTAATTATGCTTTGAAAATTCAACTTTGACTACTACCACTTGATGTAGTTATTTAAAAATAAGGGTGGTATTACATGAAAACAAAAAAAATCTTTTGATTTGCTAAAATAGATAAGTAAAAAGAAAAATCTATTTTTAATTTAAAGGTAGAGTAATTTGAAACTGATGGAATACTTGGACAAATTGGGATTTATATATTTAGCAAATTCTTAAATATTCAATTTTTTGAAATCATTAATGTTGGGATAGTTCTACGTGTAAAAAATAAAAAAATGGGACTTTAATTATTTTTCTTAAAACAATAAAGATTTTCAAATTTGTTGTTTTTCCCCATTTATCTTCCTATTCTTTTTTCTTTTTGTATATGAACAATTGCTTTTTGGGTTCAAATTAAGCAACTCTATATGAGTAAGCAAATGTTTGATGAAATGTATATTTTTATCTTTATCATAAATTTAAATAATTTAATGTCTCCAGTAGATTTTCATTGAGTGATATTAATTGCAGAAAAATTGGACGATTATATTTGTCAAAATATTAAATGCAGAAAAATTGAAAATTTAATATTATTTGAGTGATTATTTGAAATTTTCAACTAATTGCAACAATTCAACATAGATTTTCATGAAGGCACAAAAAATTAGTGAGATTAGAACATGTAGTAACATAAATATTTACCAAGAGGTCGTTTGATTTGAAGACAAGTCATGTTGAGAGTACTTTTACTGAGATTAGTTATTTTAGTACTATTTTTTATTGACTGTTTGGTTTATTATATTAAAACCATGTTATATATTACGACCCGCTGAAGTGTAATATATAGCCTTGAAATTTATTTCAATCTATAGCGTATGGATATTTTCCCTTGATTTGAAATAGTACATTGAGTTATTTTATATAACTTCTTTACTTGATTTGAGATATATTCATAACTTTACCTATAATTATAAGTCTATTTTTAATTCAAATTATTATTTCTTATTTAACTTGTTTGTATTGGTGGATGTTCTGAAACTATTTAAGAAGTTCAAAAAATAAATAAGATTACCTCAATCTACTTAAAATTATTTCTATTTATTCTTTTTCCCCATCCATAATGTAATTAATAATAAATTAATTATAGCTACTTTTTGGGTCGTTTTTCACATTTGAGGGTTTCATGGTCCAATAAGTATATCCATTTTTGTTTCTCATTTCTTCGTCATATCTCAAGATTCAATGGTGCTTTCCTCTCTCTATCTTTTATTTTTGGGCTAAAGGTCTCTCTCTGTCTTTTGTTTCACATATACTCTAGTAATTTTGTTCTCTTTTAATTTTTTTTATTCTATTTATATTATTCACTCTCCAATCTTGTAGAACAATCAATTTTGAATCTTTCTAAGAACTATAAAAAAAGTGGAGAAAGATTTGGAATCTTTTATATATATTGTTTTCTTGCATATCAAATTTATAATGAACTTTTGAATGTGTAAAATTCTCTATAATAAAAATTACTAGTACCTATGTCCTAAGTTGGATTTGATAATAGTTTTGTGTACTATTTATTTGGATTTGATAATAGTTTTGTGTACTATTTATACTCTTTTCTTTTCTTTTGTTTTATATCTATGCAATTTAGGCTGCTTAATCAGTAGATTTAAAGCTAGAATTTTGAATTTTAAATTTAGATCTTAAAGAGGGAAAATGGGGATTTGAGCTAGAATTTGACATCAAAATTAGATTTTGATTATATATTAGGATTCTTTAACTAATGGGTAGCACACTCATGTAATTTATTTTGGGTTTTGACCTGTTGACTCGAGAGATGTCTTTTTGGTTAGTCGAGAGTTGACTTTGACTCGAGAACATCATAAAATCATGAGATCAATTTTTCTAGACTATTTTATTTTCTCCCCGAAGAATCTTTAAAATTCTCAATGCTTAAATTTTAATTCACCTCTAACCATAAATGTTAATAACATGTTCTCCTCTTTATCAAAGAAGAATTGATTGTTACTTGAAGTATTTAACTTCGCTCTACTTTAACTATTTAACACTTTTTAAACTAATCCGTTTCAAGACCGAATTCCTTTCCAAGAGAACCTAAAGAAATTAAGGTGATTCTCTTTATATTCTTTCGTAGGTTTTGATTTGCTTCCTTATATAGTAAACTAAAATTGTTTATCTATATCAATCGTGTTAATATAGCCGTAGATCAATATTACTTTTATACCCTAGATTTTCCATTTTATTGGACAAATATATGGTTATTATATGTTGTACTATGTGCTGCAAAATATGTACATTTGCTGGTAGATAAATAAATTATATGCCATTAATAATTCTTTTTTCTGATTATTATATAGGAAAGTTCTGAAACGATAATGTCGTCAAATGCAGAAGCTTTCACAAAGGAAAACTCAACAATCAATTCAAGTATTATTGTGTCCGTGAATCCTCCTGTTCTCCAACATTACCCAATGCTATTTGGTGTTCTATTGGTTCCTAATAACCAAATTGCTACGGTAATATCTTAGTTCTTTAATTTTACCAGTAATAAATTTTTTTCCTGAATTAATATATGTAATTACAAGATAATATATATTTTGTTAATTATGTTGTAAAGGACCAGAGCACTGGAGAAGATCTTGCTAGTGCTGGAGTATGTGTTTCATCTCTAATTTATTTTAAATAATTGTTACTTTCACTTGCCAGTATATATTTTATCAAATTATATTTTTTATGGAATGACTAATGCAGAAAGAAATTGCCGAGGGAGATACAAATCAGGATACCCTACAAAAAAAAGAGTCTCAATGGGTTAGCAGGTAACAACATTTTAAAATAAATTGATAAAATTTTAAAAATCATTTGTTTTCTCTATAGACTCAAACATTTTGTGAAAATAAAAAATACCCTCAAAAATAAATTATCAATTAAATTAAGATAAATGCTCTTGATAGAATGTTTTTGAAAGATCGAACCCACAAATTGTGGTCATATTTCTCATAGTGTAATTCTTTGGCCTGACAAATAAGTCATATAAAATCAAAAAAATTGTTGGTTACCTCTTTTTGAGATATCTATTAATGGTCTTCTTTTTATTTTTCTTGTAATTTATAAATCTTATAAGCCGTAGTCTAAAGATTTTTTTTTGAAATTTAAAAATCTTATTAAAAAACTTTAGACCCGGTTAATCTAAAATTTATAGATGTGAGACAGTAGTCTATTGTGTTATGTTATCCCAGGAATTCTATTTGCACCACCTTTAAAAATAGAAGGGGAAAATCTAAATAAGGCCTTAAGTGACATTTATTTGAATCATCCTCAATAAACTATCATAAATTGCAAAAGCAATAATCAATTTGAATTCTTAGCTCACGAAAAAAGAATTCTAACATGAAAATAATTACACTTTGCTGAGTTGAATCATAGGTCTAATAGCAATGGATTATACGATCCAAGCTTTATTGTCAAGGCTCTACCAGTGGATCCTCTCTTGCTTGCGCGGAAAAAGAATTCAAACTTCGGTAAGTTATATATTTTTTGCTTGCTCCTATTTGATTCACAAAATGCAATAAAATATATTACTAATATTGTTTTGTAATTTTTAACATTTATGTTATCTACACACTTTCATTTGTTCGTATTATCTTGTAGCGTAAGTGATGCAAAACTCGTAACAGCTAGCAAGAATGAGTACTTTGTAGAGCATTCTCCTTCTCTTTTCTTTTGAACCGTTCATTGCGTTAAAATTTTATGGCATGTTGCTTATCTCGAATTATTGTGTATTCACCATGTTTCTTTTTCCAACTTAATAACACAACTAAGAAACAGGGTTGAAATTGCAAGGCTATACTCAATTGCCTCCACCTGCCCCCTTCATGTCTGCAACGGGTTATATTACCCCACAGGGCTATACCTCGATGACCCACTCTGTCTCATGGTTGTCATCTAGTACTATACTTTTATCCGGTCCAACTGGATCACCACATTCTTCATATGCCACTCCTTCATTTCGCCTTTCGGATGTTCACGTTCGAGACCATAACTCTAATGTCGACAACCCTACTGCACATCACTTTGCTACACAAGTTCTTAATGCTCCATACCCTAGGCAGATGCATGGAAATAACCGGAGGCTAATCATAAAACCTGAGGGGTTTGGGTACGATTTAACTACTTTTACATCTTATGATTATGTTAATCTGTTAATTTATGAATTTAACCTCTCAATGTTCTTATTATTATATTGTAGATTTAATCCACGCTATGAGACTGCGAAGATCATCACAAATGTTATTGGAAGGCTCTATGATGTCGCATACCTGACTTGGGGTGAGATTCCAAAACCACTCAGGAAACAAATGTTTAATGAGTTTAAGGTATACATGAAATTTATTATTTTAATTAAAACACTAAATTTATCGTGATTCATTCCTCACGCTAGGCATTTAATTTTCTTTACAGAAAGAATGTGTATGGCATCCCCTCTATGACAAGCAGATTGAAGACAACTTTAAAAAAAGAGCAAGCCATAGAATATACGACTCATTTTATGATGGCCGCAGAAGAGGTACGAAGCCCGGCTGGTGTAAGCAAAATATATGGGAAGACTTATGCAGATATTGGAGCATACATAAACCACAGTGAACTTAGAATTGTAAGGAGTTTCATATCAAGGGGGGTTTATAGTTTAGTTGTGTTATATTAGAAAGAAAGAAAACAAAGGACTGCTCAAAGGGGGTTGTACTTGTACCATAGCACAATGAAGTCACCTTTAAAAGCATGGGTCATCATCAAATGCTGTTGGAAAAATAATTGGGGCATAACTGTTGCTTCAGTTTCGGCATTTGCCACTTCTTTTTATGGAGATGAATTAATTATCTTTTATGTTTAGTATCTTGGAATGTGGTTATTAATCATGAAAAGCCTCAAAGTGCAGAAAAATAAGTAGCAGCTCAAACATAGCATCACTTAAAGGGTAAGAAAATTAAGTATTTGGATACAAATAAGGTCTTTATACTAATGTCGTGCAAGGTCCAAAGGTTTCTAGAAACTTAGGCCTAGCAGGCCACTAGAGAGATCGGATAGATCTCAACACAATATTTCACCCTCAGACAGATGGTCAATCTAATAGGATTATCAAGGTTTTGGAGGATATTCTACGAGCATGTGTGATCGACTTTAGAGGTCACTGGGACTAATTCTTGCCTATGGCGAATGTTAGCATATAATAATAGTTATCATTCGAGCATTCAAACTTCTTCATTTGAGGCTTTGTATAGTAGGAGGTATACGTCTTCGGTTAGTTGGTTTGATGCTTTTGTGTTCAGGACATGGGTAAAGTACTGTTGAGGGTTTCTATCGACAATGTTGAGTTCTTGTATATTTTGATGATTGACAAAACAGTGGAACACATACATTAACATATTCCTATTACCTGTTCCATCACGCAAAGTCCAACTTGCATTAGGATTCTTTGAAATGAAGGAGTCTCAAGTAGAAAAGATCTCAAAGTATGCACAAAGCACGAATTAGATAAGAGTCTACATATGATAAGGAGTATACATATGGGTAGACCAAGAGAGTCCAAGAAAGAAAAGTATCCAAGAATCAAGAGAGTCCAAGAAAGAAGAGAGTTCTTGTGGAATTAGAAGTCTACTTATGTAAGAACTCAAAGTCTGCACAAAGCATTAATGAGAGTTAGTGTTGGACCACAACACTCAAGAAGGGAGTCCAAGAAGCATGGAAATCTTTGTGGAGTTAAAAGTCTACTTGATTGTGAAGATCAATGATAGTTATAAATACTCAAGGACTTCCAAAATGAAATTCATGCACTCATACTGAGAGAAAAAAGGTAGAACATTAGCAAATAAGCAAGAATAATATTTGAGAGAGTTCTACCTACCTATCCAAGTGTTGCCAGTATGAAGAACTTGTTCCACAGGATTATGTTTTACGGTTCTTGAGTCTAGTTTTGAGTATTGATTAAATTGAGTTGTAATATTCAAGTTTTCTTAGTACCAGTGTGTTATAAACTAGTTAGGAGTTTAGTCTTCAAGTTGGGATAACTCGAAGGCTTGAGAACACAAGCCTTCAGAGACTTGTGTATTTTTAGGAATTAGAGTTAGTTCCTAGGGTTGCAAGAGTTTTGTAATCTGATTTTCAAGTCGGAGAACATGAAGTGGAATTCAATAGTCTGGGGAGATTGTTAAAAAATAGGAATTAGAGTTTATAATTCTGTAGAGAGTTATAATCTTTTGTTGAGAGGCTCATTATGTTTAGTAAAGTTAGGGTTAAATCATGTAGAGGTACAAGTCGTGGTTTTTTACACCTTTTGTGAGCCGGGTGTTTTCCACGTAAAACTATCTTGTTCATTACTTACTGTCTTTACTGCTTCTATTGGAATACGTCAGGCAACCCGTTTCACTTATAGGTAACTCATAAGTAAAATTCACTAAAATATCAGGTCGTGTAGAATATCAATTGGTATCAGAGCAAGTATCTTATTTAAAGGCTAATACCTTAAGATTAGATCCAGAAAATGAATTCTGCACCACCAATTGGATATTGTGAAGGACAATCCACCACTAAGCCTCCTCTTTTTAATGGATCTCACTTCATCTGGTGGAAGACTCATATGAAGGACTTTATTCAGGATGAAGACTATGAGCTATGGCTTAGAATCACTGAGGGTCCTAAAATCCCTATGAAAACAATTGAAGGTGAGAAAGTGAAAAAAGTGAGAAGTGAATTTACTCCAGAGGATCTCATCTCCCTCAAGAAAAATGCAAAGGCCAAAAATATTATTGTTTGTGGACTAGGTCCTGATGAATACAACAGAGTCTCAAGTTGTACTACTGCCAAGCAAATCTGGGATGCACTAGTTAATGCTCATGAAGTAACAAGTCAAGTAAGAAAGTTCAGGATTGCAATGCTATTCACTGAATATGAGACATTCAAAATGGAGGATGATGAGACATTGTAGGAAATGATTACTCGACTGACTACTTTGATAAATGAACTATCATCACTAGGAAAGGTGCTAACAACTGAAGAACAAGTTGGTAAGGTCTTAAGGATCTTACCAAAAGCAAACTGGGATGTAAAAATTACTGCTATAAGAGAAGCAAAGAACATTACCACGATGACTCTTGATGAATTAGTGGGAAATCTGAAGACTTATGAGATGAACATGGAAAACTTTAAAAAGGTTGAAAGTGGATACAAATCACTGGCCTTTAAGGCTTCTGATGGTGAGGACTCTGATTTAGATGAAGATCAGGTTGCATTCATCACCAAAAAGTTCTTCAAGAAGTAAAATGGCTATGAGAGGAAAGGAACAGGTAACAAAACCTGGTCCAATGAGAAACCTCAGCTTGAATGCTTCAAGTGTGGAAAGGCGGATCACATGATCAAGGAGTGTCCATTATGGAAAATTGAGTGGAAAAAGAAAAGGGCTGAAAAAGAGGCAAAAATGAAGGAGAAGGCTAACTCTAAGAAAAAAGAAAAGGAAGATTATGCAATGGTAGCACATAATGAGCTCAATTTTATGGAAAAATGGAACCAGAATCTCACACTCTGCTCGGAAGGCCACACAAAAGTGCCTCAATAAGATAGGGCTCCCTAGCCCTCTCAATAATTTAAAAATCCCACAACCGAAGCCTCAACATGCTAACCATCACTAGTCCTTCAAGAACCGAATGCCAAGACAAGCTCTATATAATGACAGGAGTAAATATAATCTACCCACAGTCCCAACGGCCGCCCATACGACCAAGGAATGCAATCAAGTGAAAACAAACCCTCCGGCATCCCATACTACCGGAGCGTACAATCAACAAACAGCAAATAAGGGTGGAACCTCAAACAATGAATGATATGATGCATGAAGATCTCAGGTGAAATGGTATCTCTGTATGTACCTCCTTCGGTGCTGATCGGGCCCAGCAGGTAGGTTCCATGGAAAGACACTGCCCGTATACCTCTACTCTACCATATACCCTCCCTCCGACACATGCAGCCCAAAGCCCCAGGCCCGGAGCGGCAAGGTCCATGGAGGTCCCCGAGTAACATACTAGATGCCTCGCATCTCAAAAGTCCCCAAGTAAAGCTGCCCGAAGGGTGTCCGGGTCTAAATTGGTAAATCAAATAGTTCTAGCGCACAGCCCCACCGAGCCTAGTATTATCACAAAAGCTGTAGTAAAACAAGTCTAGCCCTCGGCCCAGCCGAGCCTAGTATTATCATGAAAGTTGTAGTATATAAGCATGGCACTCGACCCCGTCAAGCCCAGAAAAAGTGGAACTATTGATAAAACATCTTTTTAGAACTTTCCTTATCCCAAGAAGATTCACAAAATAAGTCAAACCATTTCCAAATCATTTCCGTCGAAAATGGGCCCCCGGGCCATACAAGGTTTAGAAAACAGTTTCAGTAGGCCCGAAGCCAAAACAGTAGTAAAACATGGAAGAAACCTCTTTATATGCATAGAAATGGTATGAACATATACACAATAGCCGCCCCACACCTCACAATCAACCAAACGGCCCTACACAGGCTCCAAAGCTACTCAGCAAGCATAACCAGCCTAGAAGAATAATTCTATGTCTGGGACTCGCGGACATTCAAAAATAACCCACCATCTATGTTCCAGAGTCAACACAAGGCCGCACAGGACCACAAGGGTAATGTACAATACTATGCGAATACTACAAACAGTGCATGAAATAATGGACGAACAAGGCGGACAAGTTATGGGGTACCAACCTATAATAACCCACCCAAGGATGCTAATTAATGCAGTTATAGCCTATATACGTAGAGTCTAGATAGGGGAAGCCATTACCTACCTGTCATCCGATGACTAGTTGCGGGAACGGCGTCGTCCAGGCTCGAACTTCTCCAGGAAGCTCCGAATCACACAAAAAAAATACTTTCAACTGAAGCCCCAAAGGCGTCTTATGAAGCCTGATCAACCAAGGTAATAGGACAATTGCTAGAATCGACAAGGCTACAAGAACGAGCCAAAGCCAATTGATAAGGTGTTAATGTCATACTCGCGACCAGCCAACTCCAAATTATAAAATGAAGCCAATAACAATAATAAGTGGCAGCTAAATCCAACAACAATATGCAACCCACATCTCAAAGGAGCGACGAGCTCCCGAGGCACTATTTCAAGGCGTACTTCATGTCATTCAATCCAATAACCATCGTCCATGACTCCAATAAGAATCACACAAATCCCCAGTACCTCCAACACTGTAACACCATCAACATACAACAATAACAACCCAATTTAATATGAAAAAGGGGCTGCCCGGAGCCATGGATCCAAAATACCACTTCGTGGCTCAGAAATTCATAAAACAATACTAGAACATGAAATTACGAAGGAGGGTCATAGGAGGAAGGTTACCTCGACAAATATCTTTGAAATACCAAGCTAAACATGATGTTATAAGGACCCACTACGAGCTGCAACAATATACGGCAAGAAAACACGACAAACATGCCGATAACAATAAGTTCTCCTCGGAATTGATTCTAAAGCTCAAATTAAGAATGAGTCGAGGATTTAGAACTCTTACCTTCTGATAATCAAATGATAACACTATATAAATATCAGTTCCACGAACTGCCTCTTTGCAGTAGCAACAAACGGAGCCAAAACGACCAAAAAACTATATCACGACGATGAGCTCGCGATGTAGAGCAACTTCCGTTAAACCTCCAAATTGAAAGCATCAAAATCCATGGAGTATCTAGGGGATTTACCTCTGATTTTCTGAAGTTTGTTTTTGAGTTTTATGAAGTAAAACGAAGGAGAATCATCCTTTACAGTGGTAAACCGACTTGGGATAGGGGGGCCCATCTTAACATGCCTGCTTGTGCAGTCTTACGAAAATATGAATATCTCTCTATTCTGAAGTCGTATGGACGAATGGTTTAGTGCGTTGGAAACTAGACTCGTAGATCTTCAATTTAGTAGGTCGGGGGACTTCTAAATCTTTATAGATTGGGAGGAACACCCCAAGATATTTAACCCAAATTTAAAGAGAATTCCATAAAGGAATTTACAATAACTTTTTTTGACTTTCGTTTCGCAACTTGCTTGACTTCAAAACTTATCATACGACCATTTTGCGATTATAATACCTCATAACACATCCTTCTTAGTATATTAGATACTATTAGTCTTACCCCGAATGTACGGGTTAATTTAAACCCTCCAAATGGGCGAGGTGTTACAAGAGACATTTCTTTAACTCGAACTTTTGTGTAAGGAATTCCTTTGACCTAGAACCTTGGTTTAATTCTTTGATATTACCAAGAATGTTGACTGAAGTCAACGATTTTTAAAGTTGAAGCTCTAAAATAAGGGACGGTCATAAAGACCAAACAAATGGTCTGGGCACCGAATTGCCGGTCCCGACAAGCCATAAATGACTTGGGGCCGCTACAAGCAAGCTCTAATGGTACAAGAAAGGCGAAAACGTGTAAATGACCGGAAGGGTCATTACAAATAACCATCCAATGCTATGGAACGACATCAGAAGCACCTCATAGAGATATGAATCACTACAATTGCCCCTTATTTATCATTTACCGATATTAAAGTTGAGACAATATTCAATAAAAAAATTGCTAGATGATGTGTACAATAATAATTGGTAAAATTTCATCAAGCATGGGAAGATTCAAGTCAACCAATGACTTTAGAAATATCCACCCATAATACCACATTTTTTCTATGGAGTTTCTAAGATTACATAAATTTACTCAGGACATAATTAGTAATAATAAAAATAAATGACTCAATGGAACCTCGCGAGAAAAAATGTAGGCTCACCAACAACTCGAGAGCAGCAAGTACTCCTATAGTCTGAACAATTTGTTTGTACCTTCTCTTCTTCTCTACCTTACATGCCATCAAAAACAACAATAGTATGTATGAGTGTATTGGGTACTCCGTGAGTGTCTTGGTGCAAGAGTTCATATAATATATGTAATACTCATAATAATTATACAAATGGTAACAGAGTAAAGTCACATGGACTCAAAGAAATCATCAATGGAGAAATATTCAATTTTAGTTGAGTAAACTCAACAATCGTATAAGGCAATTAGGATCCACAAGTCAGGTTAATTATGTCATTATCCTGCCAAATTTCACGGCGAACAACCAAAACACATGTTTCGTGTCAACTCATGAGAAAATCAATAGATTATCGTAATTCATTTGATTATGTTCCAAAAATATTTAACTCAATCTAATCAAGGCAAAAGTAGAGTCAAGTGATTATTAATATGTTGGCAGACTACCAACTAGACCAATATGTAAGGTCAAATGATTGTTAATACAAAGAGAAAAATCAAACAAATTTAATTAGGAAGGGAGTGCCACTTTCGGGATCCATTGTCCACACGAAGGCCACACATATATTGATAGTGATGAAGAATACAATCTCAAAATCTCCCAATATTGACAAGTCAATCGTACCAACTTTAAAATCTTCCAAAATAAAAGAACTCTCATAAAACTCAACCAACGTCTCGGGAATGATGCCATCCACTCCCACAAACCACAAATATCATAATACAATAGTAGAGAGGGGTAAAATGGTCAAAATATATCAAGAGTTAAAAATTACTATAAGAGTTATTATATATGAACCATAGTGATGCATGGCAATGGGCACTGTCGTCTCACTCACAGATTTTTAGTTTCAACATTTTGGAGTCTCCTCTCATTCACTCATGCAATCACCATCTATAACAATATATTCACAATGGACATTATAAACCTAATTCTATTTGAACACCGGGGGAGGGGGAGGGGGGGGACGACAACTTTTTTACCTTTTGGAGGAATTCTTTTATAAATAAAATCGGGTAACACTACCAGAAAAACGCCTCTTAGCCACAGTTTATTAGTCACGGTTTCAAAAACCGTGGCAAAAATAATCAAAAATTATAAGATTCTCTACGATTAAAAGATGGACGCTAATATATCGTGGGTAAAATAAGCGGGTAAGTAAATTTCCCTCCCTCCCTTTATTTTTTTCATTTGCCTCCTTTTTTTTTTGGGTTATTTTAGTGGTTTCCTCTTTTCAATTGAACTAGGGATTATCACCCAACATTGACTTCTTCAGAAACTAAAACACCTTAGGCTTCTTCACTTTAAATTGACCGGATTCTTCCCTCAAAATTCACCTAGTTCAGCTTCAAAATGGTAGAATCACTTCTTTCAGGTAAAAAATCTTTGCTTTCAAGTAAATTTTTGTTCAATTTTCAGTTGGGTTTTTTGAGGGTTTTTCTCTGTTTTGTTCCAAATTTTTTGTGGGTTGAGGAGAAGAATGAGCTTTTTCGCTCTAATTTTTTTCTGCGTGTGTGTACTTTCTCCCTTCTCCCAATTCATCAATTTTTTCTGTTATCAGCCGCTAAAAATGACCCGTAAATTTAGTTTCTTGATTTTTCTGCAAAGTTTTAGTAATTCTTTTGTGAACCCATATTATCTTTTACCTTGTATAGTTTGTATTTGTTTAATGATAATCCTTTTGAAATTTTGATTATTTTGGTTGGTATAGAACTTAAAGTTGAGATTTTGTGATACTTGTTTAGTTCTTCTTTTGAGAATTTCAGATAATGAAGTTGACTAATTTCTACTGTAATTTAGTTCATTAAGATCTCTAAACCGATGATTGTTTGATTATTGAAGTGTGATTATGCTTTTTTCTTTGCTTTGATGTTTTGCTTTACATAAGATTTTTCGCGTATTATGAGAGCAAGATGTCGATCCTCAATCATTTTGTGAGAAAAGAGCAAAAAAGATTAAGGAGTTTGTTGAGGCTCTTGTTTACTCAAACCCTTTGAATTACTTTCTCACTTTTCCTTTTTTGTTGCTAAATACCTACATACACCACACACAATTTTATCAACAAAAATGTCACTGTTTGATTTGTAAGTCTATCTTACTCTCAAATTTTAGGTACTTATCCTAACTTTTGCAAGATCAGCCTTTTTTGGGTCATTTTAAAAAAAATTAATATATTTGGGAGAGTGCATGTAGCTATGGCTATTTCTCTTGGCATTGTCACAAATATTTTCATTGAGAGCTATGCGATTTTGAAAGGAACACACTGTTGTTTGAAAAGGGTTATTTGTAATTTAATTATTGAATCAAATTCACTGTTACTGATTTCTTACATCAATAACCTAGCTTTTCCTCTTTGAAAATAAAAAAGTATGATATAGGAGATCCAAAAGATTGAAAGGAGATTTCATTCTATTGATTTTCAACACTATAGGAAGCTAACAAATCTGCAGACTTTCTCTCGAAACTTGGGCAGACTACTTTCAATGATCATAAGTGAAATTAATGACATGCCACAGGAGTTGAAAGAAGTGGTTATCATGGTCATAATACCATAATAGACTGTGGGGTTATTAATTTAAATATATTTCGGGCACAGAGAAATATTGATTGTGTTTCTTTTGTGGTAGATTTATGGTATGAATAATCTTGTTTTGTTTATGTTCAATTTTCCTCATTTACTATAGGATATGACATCTGCTGAACTTCCCTTCTCTGGTGTTTTGTTATGAGATCTTGAACTCTCTCGATCGTGCTTGCAGTTTTGCCAAACAGGTAAGACTATCTTATATTTGTTATGCTATGTTATGTTTTTTCAATTATTTACTATTTTTTTTACAAACGTGATTGACAATAGCATTTTCATAACTCTCTTATGTGAATCTAGTAAATAATATTACTATCAAGTAATTGCCTGCCATGACTCGACTTTATAAAATCAGAACATGAATCATGTTGTAAGGCTTAACATTTATATTGATTTATTTAGAATGTTATCTCAATTTTTGTCCTTAAATATTATGTTACAACCATATTAGGTTTATTAAGAATTTGGTCCGATTTCTCAAGTATATTGTTTGTTCATATTTTAAACAGCTTCATTCCAACATGTTTGACAAGAGTTGGATTGGAAAGCCAATTAAATCGAATGAGTTCTCGGATGGTGTGGCTCAATTTTTGGACTTCGCCTTTTTAAATGCATCTATAAATGGAAAAATTTCATGTCCTTGTATTACATGTGGGTTTTCTGTTATGTGCAATAGAGCTGAAGTATTTAGTCATCTCCTTCAAAAGGGATTTCCTGAAAAGTACACATGTTGGTTTATGCACGGCGAAAAGCATGTTCAATCCAATGTAGAATCAATATCGCGAGTACAAAATGAGTCAGTTAGAAAGTATCTGATGCATGATATGTTGAATGATGCTTTTGGTGTCTTTGGTAATAACCATTTTCATGATTCTGGTCCATCAAATCTACCAAATAATGATCATACTAGGGATACTGAAGATACAAATCAAGAAGAGAGAGAGAAAATTAAGGTATGAGAAAATCTCATTTCTTCTATTGTACTTGTAGGATAAAATATCGGAGCATCTTCCTGAAGATCAAGAACAGGCTGCCACTTTAGGTGTTCCTTTGAAGATACTAGCTCATCCTAATGACGCCATTGAGAAAGTGTATGGAGCCGAACATTCTGGTCGTGTGCGTGGTATAGGTAGTAATGTCTGCCCTTCGGCCGCTTTTGGGAAGCCTAGACATGCACTTACTCATATGAGTTTTGGTAGTTCTAGTAATATGCCTCGTCAACGTGTTGAAGACCTAGAGAAACATGTAGAATTTTTACAAGCTAAATTTGGTAGTGAGTTGCCTACTTTTAACTTAGATTAGATTCTTCTTAGCCTATATATATATCTAGTGTTTCTAACTTTTTGCATTTCCATTACACTAGGACTTGTGATATCTTTTTTGAATATTCAAGACTTGAAACTTATGTTTTGTTGGTAAATATATGATATTATGGTCAGTGTATTTGTACTAGGTTATTGCAATTTATTTATTTTTTAAAAAAAAACTGTACACCTTTGCCACGGTTTAACCGTGGCTAATTTATATACAAATAAATCACCTACGCCTGAGTTACCCACGGTTTAACCGTGGCTAATTTATATACAAATAAATCACCTACGCCTAAGTTACCCACGGTTCTTATGTAGGTAATTAAAATTTTTGAATATAACTCAAGTTTACCCACGAAGGAATCGTGGCTATGTTTTACACTAACCGTGGCTAAACAAATGTTACCACGGACCTATAAATCGTGGCTAATATGCTTGCGACGCCCGTTATGGGCACGGTGGCAACCGTGGCTAAAGGACCGTGGCGGGGTGGTGTTAGCTACGGTTTTTGTGCCATTTAGCCAGAGTTTCTCGCGTGGCTAAAAGGCATTTTTCTGGTAGTGTAAATATATTTGTTGGGGATGTGACTAATTTGTATTTTATAAAACTTTGGGGTTGAGGTTGGGGCAAAGACTATATTGTACTCCTTCTGTCCCATTTTATGTGACAGTTTTCGCTTCCCGAGAGTCAAACAGTTTAAGTTTGACCGTGAATTTGGACATGCAATCTTTAAGTTTTTTGAAAATAAAATTTATATATTTGAAAACTACATAAAAAGTACTACAAGTCTCAATGATAGACAATCCAAAATATTTAAAAGATATATAAAAAAATTACGGTCAAAGATAGGCTTGTTTAAATCTCAAAATCTAAAATATGCCACATAAATTGGGACGAAGGGAGTATTATTTAAGACATGTATTAGGGGTGATAGCTTCCAAACTTCAAATGATGATGTCATTAATAGTATCTATTTTGCTAATTATTGAAGACTTGTGTGTAAATGACAAATTAAGTTTTCAAAGTCTCTATTTTACCAAGAAGCGTTGATTTCCAACTGACATAATAACAAAAGATCTTAAATTTGTTTAAAAAACTGCCATAATTGTAAAACACATAAAGGGGCGGTTTTATATAGCTTAAACTGGCGGTTTGAAACCGCCGTAAGAGAATAGCTTTGATCATGCTAAAGATGTTTTTTAAAAAATAAGAAAAGAAAGAGAGATTTTTAAACAAAGTGCTTGTTGTTCTTCAATTCTTCAAACAGGAGTTGAGTACTTCACTTGTGTTTTTGAACAGATTAAAGAACATTCTTAACTATTAAGTAAGAACATATTTTGATTCCTGAACTAAAAGGGGACATTCTTAGCTGATCATCTTCAAAGAAACTAGTCTAGAAAACAACTTAGGGCAGCCAGTAAATTCAAGAAGAAGGTGAATTAATTTCCAAGAAAGAAATCATTGATTCAAAGAGAATTGTATTTAAGACTTAAGGTTGTTAACATGTTAAAATCCTATAAACACAAGATGGAGATGTACAAGTGCAGGTTTCTTTAAGCAAACAAGACTAAGGGTATCTTTATGTTTTATTATTTTCTTATGTTTGGTTGGATAATTTTAGAAAACATTTTCTCTAGATGAAAATGACTTCCTGATGAATGAATGTAGGACAAACAAGTTTTATAAGTGACACATTCTATGTTTATTGTATTCTACCCACCACCCAACACCCCAACCTCTTCCCCTTTACATTCTATGTTTTTTGCATATATATATACTTTTGAGATAACGATTTTCTGTTTACTTACTAAACATTAGAAATAAGTAAGAAATCAACTTGTTTTTCAAAAAAATATTTTCCATAAAAAATATTCTCCTTCGTACCTAACACACCCTAAATTATAACATGTTTCAACTGAGAGAGCCTTAACATATGATAAAGTATTTTTATCAGATATTTTTATTTTGAATTTTGAATTTTTCTTTTTGCATGATATATTTCCTTTAGTTATACACGTTAGCATTAATTGGAACAGACCTGGAATTTTATAGCTTAATGAATATACATATAATTAAAAAAGATGAAGTATTTTAAGTTAAAATGTTGGAATAAATATAAATTTAGTTAAAAATATATACTAGTAATATCTCTACTTCCCAGGTAAAGTCGTACTCTGGTTTGCTATACCCTACTTCTAAAATCAGAGTTGTTATCCTTCTGACATATGTCATGTGATTGGTGGGTTACCTTTCGAGTTGATTTTCATGCAAAGTTGTAGC
This sequence comes from Jaltomata sinuosa, assembly GCA_003996215.1. Taxonomy (NCBI): domain Eukaryota; kingdom Viridiplantae; phylum Streptophyta; class Magnoliopsida; order Solanales; family Solanaceae; genus Jaltomata; species Jaltomata sinuosa. The sequence goes on from QJPP01004603.1 coordinate 107,416, forward strand.
TTTTCACTTTGGACCATAACTGGTTTAACTCTTGAGTGATGGGCAACTCCAGAGCTAGAAGTTTGAGTATGGGTTTAGTCGAACGCAATAAATTTTACTTAAATAGTATATTTTTATTTAGGAATTCATTTAATATGCACAAATATTAAATTTAGAATCTAGTTATCGATACTTGAAATTGTTGCTATAAAATTTAAAATCCATAAAATTAAAATTTTGACTTTACCTTTGGTGGATTTTGGTTCATGCATCTTACTCATTTGCTTTCCCCTTCTTCTTTGATCTGATCTGGAGTACAACTCAATTTATGCATAGATTCGGAATAAAACTTCTATATATTGACATTGTAAATAATTTTTTATATAATTAGATATCACCGCAAAGATAATTATAACTTCATGTTAAACTAGTTATAATTACTTGCTATAACATATTTAATTGTAGGTATGTTATCAAAATATATAGGTTAAATTCATGCTATATAAAAACATAGGAGTAGGCCACAACTTGCCAATATAAATAGGTACATATGTTCACTGACATTCCCAACTTTTCTCTTCCTATTATTCTCATAGTATACTTCTCAAAAAAAAAGACATGGATTTATATGAGATTACACAATCCATCAACAACATTGAAATGACTCGATTGCTACCAATCCGGAACTCTTCGTCCTTCATGTGCAACTCATCAATTGATCATGAACCCGCAGTGTCCGTGCATCCATCAACTCTTATACCATCAATTCAAGAACGGAGTTCCATGGAGGCGATGAGGGAGATGATTTTCCGTATGGCAATGATGCAGCCCATCCAGATTGATCCGGAATCAGTGAAACCGCCTAAGAGAAAGAACGTGAAGATATCGAAGGATCCACAGAGCATCGCAGCCAGGCACCGGAGAGAGAAAATAAGCGAAAGGATAAGGATTCTGCAGAGACTTGTTCCTGGTGGAACCAAAATGGACACAGCATCTATGTTGGATGAGGCTGTCCATTATGTTAAGTTTCTTAAGAAGCAACTTAAATCGTTAGAGCAAGCAGCAACTTTCTCTAACGATGATGATGATAATAATAATAATAATAATAATAATAATAATAATAATAGGCCAATGGTTACTGGATTTAACCAATGGCCTCATGATGTCGATTATTATTCAAGATCATCGATGAACTCTAATGTTTAAATGTTAAGTTAATTACTAATAGGGAAGTGAAAGAGTGTATCTAGGGTTAATAAACAATCTAAATCATGATTATGTTCATTAATTTAGTACTATAAATGTAAAGATTTGGCTCTTACGTACGGAGAAGTATTAATTTCCTTTTGGATTTAGAAATCTCGGCTATCCCAACACTCTGGATTTTTCATTTTATTTTATGAGTAAATTATATTAACAAGATTTATCTGTCAATTACAATAACTATTACAGTTACATGAAAAAGTGACCAGTTAGTTATATGATGGACATTCTTGACCATTACGAACCTAATTTTTTTTTCAGACTCGAATTATAGAATCTCCAGAAAAGCGTGTTAGAAGGTTGATCTTCATTCTAGCTAGCTAAATGCCTAATTAAATATACTCCATCATTCATTGTATAATACATATGTTTTATGTCTCAATCTGCTATTAGTGCTTTAACTTTTTTAGTCTCAATTATGTGATACTTCTTGTTTTTAGTCAATTTCAAAAAAAATGATATATTTTTATATTTGTAAGAATTTAACTTTAAACTTCTCATTTTACCCTTGAAAAAATAATTTATAGATAATTCTCCAATATGGAATGTTTTATTTAGACCACAAGTTATAAATATATTTCTTTCTTAAATTTCGTCCTCAGTCAAAAACAACATCACATGAATTGGGACGAAGAAAATATTACTAGTATTTATTGCGGAGGAATTAAAGGAAGCATCTTGTTTGTATTACAGAAGGGTAAGAGGAAATCATAAGTCCATATATCACAAAATTGTTATCTTATTTATTTGAGCAAATTAAATTGTTACAGTTGTATACATCGATCTTCTTTTGTTCTAAGAT